>JAFELO010001975.1:427972-450419 GCA_017140195.1 Eumaeus atala
GCGGGCACCGCAGCGTCGTCGTTTACGGATGGCGATACCCCGATGCGATTGAACAGCAGGGATCCCACCACGACGAGGTCCGGCCACCTTGGCGCTGCCAGCACCTATTCCAGCGAAGCATAGCGACCCGCGTCTGTCCAGCAGCGGTACCGCGCCGTAGCGCGGCCCTTGCTCTTGCAGCACAGCCATCGCAGCCGCAACGCGGCCCACCCACAGACCCATGGACATAGACTCCAAGTCCGTACGACGGACGACGAGACCGGGATGGACGCCCCGATCGCCTCCCCAGCGGCGGCCGCTGTGCAAGCAGCCCAGCCCGGCGCCCAGCCAGCACGCCACACAGACCGCCGAACGCCTCAGCCAGCAGCGCCGATCGCAGCTGTCGGCCCCCGCCTGCAGACCGAGATCCAAGCAAGGCTTGTGGTCTCAAACAGGACGACTAATAGCGGACTTCTTCGCCGATATAAGTAACGGCGTAGCCATCATCACAGCGTTGAAGGACGCATTACCATGCCTCCTCCTGTTAATACAGGAATTTCTTAGTCCCGCAGTTCTTAGCTTCCAGGACTCCCTACTAGCCCCACTTCGAAGGAATACCGCCGGTATCACCTCACTACTGTGTGTGTTCGTGTATACCGACAATCCCGACGTTTATCTACTCCCAGACAGGCGAGTTTGAGTAATCAAATTCGCCTTGTCACACTCGCACTTATAGCCCAGGGTACAATGCCCATCTCTGTCCTTCCCCTCTCTATCTTCTCTTTCTCCAACCCACACTCGGCCGTGAACTCGCCTCACCCTGTTTAAGTACTCTCGCCTACCGTCGCGTCGTTACGACAACATCGTTTGCCATTTAAATTGTAAATACCGCCACTTAGTCCAAGCTCTGTTAAACTGTTTAATTTTTTAATATTTTTTATAAATTTGATTAAATTTTTTTTTTTTTTTTCATATAATTCTGCTCTATCATCTAAGAATATATACTAACTGACCGGGCCAATATTGTTTTGCCGGGTTGGGTGAACAACTCTTATTACTTAGGGGTATGAAAAATAGATTGTAGACGATTTTCAGACCTATATGCATACAATATTTGTATATTTTTTATTTAATTTTTTAGTACAAAACAATACGTATTATTTTTACCAGTTTAGAAACTTAAAATCTAAATTACCTTAATTATTTTTACCAAACTGTTTAGAAACTTAAAATCTAAATTACCTTAAAGTTGTTAGGAATATTATTGGCAATGAATGAATACACTTGTATGGTGTTGTAGTCTAGTCTAGTAAAGAAAAAAAATCAAACCACACCATTGTCTGTTGATATTTCTATAAACTGTGGCTCAACGGCGTGGTCATCAAATATTTCTATCACATCTTTGTCTCCTTGTGTGTTAGTCTGATCCGCATTTACATCGATATCTACATCGATTTCGATATTTCTCTCCGGCGGGTGTAATCTGTTTGGAATGTTTTGTTTTATGTGATAATTGGTAATAATATCCTCTATGTCTTTATTTTCTATATCTGACAAGTCTGGAATCCTAGAATTGGTAAAAACACGAATAATTATCATTAATAAAGCAAATATATCGTCTAGTTTAGAGTCAAAATGGCAGTGCCTATGAATCTAACCCACAATTGACAGCAAAGTATATTTATTTTTTATTAAAACATTATATCATCAAATACAGAAATAATGTAAATATATATAGATTCTAAGCTCGTCAAGATTATTTACCTTCGTGTATCAGGTACTTTATCACCGTTCTCCCTTGCACCTTCATTTCCTTTTAGCTTTGGACTTATGCTAGACAAATTATTTACGGCATCTGATGGTTTATTTTTATTATCTTCTGTAACACTTTGATTATTACTACAAATTTCCGGTGGTGAGATATCAGGTAACTTTTTTATTGCATCTATAGATCCGAAAGCCTCTATACTATCATTGTTACTATGTGCAGGTGTTTTGTTAACACTTTGAGCGGTAATTATCTTTTCTAGAGACTGTGGCTTTACCTACAAAAATTAAAAAGAAAGTTATATGCGTAAATATCTTTATGCCTATATTTTTAGAATAAGACTTTTATCAAATCATACCTTTACTAAAACACTTGGCACAACTTTTGCTTTCAAGCGCGTTTTCCCCCTCACAACCTCATATTGATCTTCAAGGAAATGGTGGCTGCATACTAAGGAATCATCTGGTAGTTTCTTACATGTTGTAATCACATCCATCCATTTTCGACGTAAAGTACGGCTGTTTGGGAACCTATAAAATTAAACAAATTTCATCATCATTATAATTATCAGCCCCTATCGATCTACTGCCGGATATAGGCTTCTCTCAATGGACGCCAAGACGACCGAACTCCTGCTACTCGCATCCATCCGGGACCGGCTACTGCATCGGTGGCGTGAGATTCCTCGTGAATAACTCCCTCGTAGGCAACATCGTCGAAATCTCTAGTGTGTCGAGTAGGCTAGGTAAGAGGTACAGCCTCAAAGCGATACAAGTATACGCACCAACCTCCACATACCGATGACGACGTGGAGTCAACTCATTAGGATGTCTCAAAGAAAAGGCCTTACATAACACCTGTAAGGTCCACTTTAATGATGTTATGGGGGACTTTAATACCGGAGTAGGAGTACGAAATGGAGTCGAATCGGATCTTGGACCACATGGAGTGGAAGTCGAATTCACAGGGTACCCCCCTGCGATCAAATTAATACCGAAAAATTCCAACTGGAATTAAAAAACCGATTCGATGTCCCAGATACGGCGGAAACTACAATGAAATGACGTGGCCATGAGTGGCGTGATTGGTTGCATGCGGGACGTGAGTGAAGGATATTGTAGGAGTAAGTATACGAGCAGGAGAGAAACTCTGAGCTGAGACGCTTGGACTTATGAGAGAACGCAGAGCACACGAAGACGTTACGTCTACCGATGTCAAGCTTCCTTCAAAGTAAATCTGAAAACTAATACGCCGAGACCTTCGGTCCTCAAATACGCAACGGGTTACCGAACAGTCGCAGACGAATACGCCTCTCAGGAGAAGGATTCAGTTGGGTTAGGCAGCATCCCGGAAGCTTCGACACATTCTCACGTCGCCTATACCACAGAGCTTGAAGATAACAGCCTTCAACCAATGCATACTGACCATGATGACCTAAGGGGCCAAAACATGGCCTCTTAATTTAGGAATGGTTCGCAAGTTTGCGTTAGCTCAACGGGCTATGTTGGGTGTTTTTCTGACCGACAGAATTCGTAACGAAGTCACGAGGCAGGGAATAAATGTATCCGATATCATGTGACGAATAGGCTCGGTGAAGTATGGATGGGCTGGTTACACACTCAGGAGAACCGATGGCAGATGGGCCACTAAGTTTCTGTAGTGGAAGCCTTTCACCAGGTGGGAGGACGATCTCCGTGCAGTAGCCAGTTCGGGGTGGATGTGAGTAACAGGAGAACGGTCGTTTTGGCGTTCATTGAAGGAGGCCTATGTCCAGCAGCGGACCGATAAGGTCTGACAATGAAACATTGTCATATGTATATGACAATGTTTCATTGTCAGACCTTATCATTTGGTGTGGTTGGTGTGTCTTATAATATGATTGGATGGTGCATGTCGATGCACCACCTGCATCATCTTGTATTAAAAAGGGTTCGTTTACATAAGTAGCTATATTGTACTTTAATTATTATTTTTATCCCGGATCCGTGATATATACTTTCTGTAAACGGAATCGATGTGTGGGCGTGTGCATAATTTTTCCTTGTAATAAGCACTCATAAAAAGAGCTTCAATATCCAAATTTGTCATCTATTAGATGGCAAATTTGTATGTTGAAAGTGGAATCTGTTTTCTTTTTCATGCTATTTCGTGTTCAAGCCAGCCATGAAAATTGGTACCAGCTATTATTGGATAATGTAAAAGGCTGTTATTAGTCTTAATATTACAATGAGTAGATTATGTTATACTTTTAAGATTACACTGTTGGGTTTTTTAAATAAACATATGATGAAACGTTTACAGTGAGAAGTATTATCCACTATTTTTTATGGTCTAATGATATTGTTGAAGCAGGGAACACCTGTCACTGACACAATAAATTATTTACTTACTTAAAAAAAATTCCTTCTATCGCACTAGAACACCCATCGACACAGCATATTTTAGCCATAGTTTATACTTTGCTGAAATAAAAAAAAAGATATCTATGAGATGGAACTATTCTATAAATGTCATGCTTACATTAACTTCATACTTCTTACTAACTTATCCAGAATGGATAATCCACAAATATTATAAATGTGAAATTTGGTTCCTTTTTTATAACATCAGGGAGCAAACGACCAATTGAAGCCGTGGATGCATGCTTAAGTCGATGGACATTCGTATGATTGTTACGCAGATGTATTGCCCTCCTGCCAATGGGCCACCGACTACTCACAAACCGCAATAAACGCGACAGCGATGCTGTCTCTTTACACTGGTATCAAGTGAGAGAGAGGTACTTTCCTGCCAAGTACCTGTTCCTAAAAGGTATGCAGTATATTTGTTATTATTTGCCAAAGGAAGCACTATAAATAATTTTGTGTGTAAAATTTCAATGAAATGTTACAACATATAATAAAAAACAGTCAAACAAAAAGTTGAAATATTGTTCCAAAAAAATGGTTCTTTTTATAATAAAATTTATTTTACTTGAGTCAAATTGCAGGAGACCTTTGTTATTAACTAGTGAAGTCTATGATTATCATATTTTGTAAGGAACAAAACAAGTTATTTCAAAATATGATCAAGATCACCAGTTTAATTAAGCTGTTCAAGACTTTTATATTATTATAGTGATCAGTTATTTATACCATATTTTATATTATATATTGTAATATAATATAAAGCTGAAGAGATTGTTTGAAGTAATAAGTAGTACTTTGTTGAGGTATTATGAGGTAGTGCCATGCTGCATTGCAGTGGAATTTCGCGAGCAGGACTGGGGAGGTACCTCTTGCTAACATGTGCCGATGTAAAGTGACATCTTCAGTGTTGTGTTTCGACTGTTTAGGAAGATGGTGACCCATTGAAGGGGAGGAGGAAGTGATGGTAATGCTTTGGCATAGTACTTATGCAGATGCTAATGGGCGTCGGTAGTGTTTAAATGCTCAAATTGCTTGTTTGTGCCCCTATACTATAAATAAATGAATAAAATGTGCTAATCTCAAGAACTATTGGCCTGAATTGAAAAAATATTTTTGTGTCAAATAGTCCATTTATCAAAAAAGGCTATGTACCATGGTACTAAATCTAATGGGACCAGAATTATGTGGGTAAACCTCAGGGTGATGCTAGTATTTTATACTATAACTCACTTGACAATCAAACACCAATATTTTAAAAACATTAAGAGTTTGAGCAAGACGAATTTATCAAAATTCACATGGTAAAATCCATAAAGCCATTGTATAAATAAAGAAATAGAAATCTACATACATACATACATACACATACACGAAACACATTACACTTTTTCTTAAGAAATAGGGCAAAACCATATAAATATTAAGGTTTTACCGACAATTGTTGAAAGTTAAATAAATAATTACAACTTTAGTTTATTCCACAGATCCTTAATAAATCCATAAAACTAGTTGTAGTGTCCTTATTCTAGTTTATCGATATGGCTTTTATATCACAATTTTATATCGATCTTATTTCTATGAAACATAAGGGTCATATTACAATGTCTCATTTCATTCGCTTGTAGCGAAGTTCCGATGCGATTTACAGAATAAGACCTCACGGATCACAATCGTTTTCGTCTATTAGAATATATTCAATTTCCCTTGTCATAAAAAAAAGCAAATAGATTCTCCAGTTAAACTAAGAGCCTAAGCAATGTTGGTAAACAAGTCTAAGTCTAATTTAAAGTAAAATTATTCATAAACTTACAGATACTGTACGACTAAACGGTTTTTAAGACGTATACTTGTCATTACATTAAAAATATTTTAAGCCTGCTTTGATCTTAATACAGAAAATAAAAGAAACTACATATCATAGTACTAAAATAAAAATATTTACTACACTAAACATTTTAAACACAATTTGATTAATGCTTTTTGTTTGACACTTGAATCTTGACAATCCAGACGTCAGACAGAACTTTGGTTTTAAATAAATAATGAATGTTACCAGAAGGACCAAGAGTTTACTTCTTTTTCATTTTGGCAATCGGCACCGGAACAATAGCATGTCGAATAACTCATTTTTAATGGGTGTTCTAAAAATAAAATGGACTTGTTTGAGTTTTCTATAACAAATAATGATTGCTTTTTATACCAAAGCCAGTAAAGGTACTTGGAAATACGCACAAAACAATGAGAGATTCAATAAGAAATATTCCTATTTCTTTAAGATATTGACTCAATAAAGAAATATTCTCATTTCTTTATTGAGTAATCATCACTGGTGTCTGATTACATATATTTTTTTATTAATCGGAAAATTGTATAGAAATTGTAATGAATCACTAGATGTAACAACACTCTTATTTTTGTTTTTTTTCTGAGGGACTTACTACTGGATGACGGAGCCATTGCTCCCGACTCTACAATTATCGGACTAACAAAGACTTAATGGCTCTGCGACATGGCGTATTCCAAGCATCAGTTTGACGCATTTTGAAAAAGGAAGGATTGCATCCGTACCACTATCAACACACTTGCACGAAGAAACAGATGGGCCTCAAGGTGTGTCATGTCGGCTTAGATTGTTAGGAAAAATCGGGAAAATCCAGAATTGTACACGACAATTTTTGGGATGGACGAGGCTCAATTTACATCACTGATTCGCGCAAACGTTTTGAACTGGTGGTGGGATCAGTAAATAGACTCCGTACGATAGCTACATCTATAACGGTGGCTGAGTCACGGCGATCACGGCTTGGTCGAAGTCCAGTAGTTGCCAGTCTTCGGTGAACTTCTCTAAAACTACTCGCTGATGGTATCGGGCGTCGGTTCGGAAACGTAGACAAATACGCTACATGTGCAGCTCTAGCACTGGCTCGTAACATTCCACAGAAAAAATTAAGTCAGCAATATGTTGTGCCGGAAATTCATTAATACGCGACATTACAAGAAATAGCAACTAGATAACAAAATTAACAGATATAACAGAAACGTAAACAAGCAGCTTAAACAAAATAGGAGGAGCCCAAGAACGTAGTATATATAGTAGTATAGCGGTGAATGATTCGGAGCGTCTTAACCCAGATGCAGCCCGGGGTCATATCCTATTGGCCACAAAAACAGTCGCAAAATCACATTATGTCATCGCATTGAAAGGCCTAAAAAGGCTCTTTACCTATGTTTGCATTGTTGTGCCTTTAATCGCGTGCTAATGCCTATGTTCAGCCAATCGTTGTAAACGTCACGTATAACTTAGAGGTGATTTTTTAGCAATATGAGGGCTATTATGATGTAGTTTTAAATAAAATAATAATAAAAAAATATTTTGAGAAAGATGACGATCACTGAAAAAAAACAAACTATTTTTTCCGCAAAATAGTTACTTTTTAAGTCACTTAAAAAAGTCATTTTCGGGCATTTCTTTTTCGTAAACCAGCATGGCCCATTGTCACTAATGATTCTGGTTTATATTTGATCGCATTGTCAAAAAATGACAATGAAGGGACCGACGCCACCCCCACAGATGGGGTTGTCCCGCACCACAGGACAACCCCTCCGACTTTGGGACAGTGCAATGGGATGGGGTTCCCATCCTCGCCCCTTGTCCCGTGCGCAATTTTTTTTGCTCTTTTGTTCCTTCTTCTTATAAGAGGGGTACAAAGAGCGGCATGGTGGGGAATCCTATCGTACCTTATACTATGTATCTTAATCTAAAACTTAGGAGTAAACAACATTTTAGCCGCATCTGACAACGGCTCAGCCATAATACTATGAAAGACGTCAACCGACAACACATCTAATTTAAAAAGCCTACATAATTGAGACATGTTCTCCGTATTTCGGACACATTCCGTCAGACAATTGTATAAATCATTATCAGTGTCGCAGTGTACGCAATTGGGTGAATCAAACCTTTTTATTAAATAAGCGAATGCACCCGAAGAAATATGTCCAGATCTCATTCGATAAGTTGTTACAATACGTTGTCTACTCATATCCGGAAGAGCAAGCCATGGAACACGAGGAGGCTCGCAACACAATGCAACAAAGTAACGGAATTTATAATGAACGGCATACATGCTTTTGTACCAAATTCCGTTACTTTTAGATCTTTCATCCAAATACTCTTTGAACCGGTTATAGCAAATACATTTATATTTAGTCAACATTTCGGCATAATCAGGTAAAATGCCTGACCCACTTCCCTCTGCTATTCCTTGCTTGGCTAATCTGTCCGCCTCTTCAATTCCAGACAGTCCTATATGAGACGGTACCCATAGCTATATATATTCTTCTAAGATGGATGGGATGTATTCTCCAACGGGAACCTGCTAAAACCTTTAATAAATTTAAATATTTTGGAGCTTTCTCGTAAATCTTATTTATGTGTGTCGCCCATCATAAAGATCTGTCAAACCACACTCCTAAACATTTGACAGAATCAGCTGAATTTACTGAAGAGCCATTGACACAACTGTACTGACGGAGCTACGCGAGATCTACTAAATACGCAAAAGTTGGTTTTATTTACGGATAATTCTAATCTAATCTACTAAACTAACAAAAATATTAAGAGAATCTTGAATCATTGTAACACTGTGCTCGAGATTATTGCTTCTCGGAAATAAAACGAAATCATCAGCATATTGATTTAGAAAAAAAAACGGTTAATTGTTTTACACATAGATGAAGAAATGACATTTAAAAGTAAAGATGATAGGGGGTCGCCTTGAGCCAGTCCTTTATTAGTCCATCTTAATAAAACCTTACTAATTTGTCCATCATAATCAATTTGAAGATGTCTCCTTTAAGAACTCCCTAAGATAGTTACATATTCGCAAACCTACAGCAAATTCTTCTAAAACATGTATAACTTTATTGATAAAAAATTTTTTTTGAGTGAAACCGATATGGATATTTGTCACAAGCCTAGTCAAACATACCATACTTGATTGACATTTCCTGAACCCTACAGTATTTTGTGATAAGACCTATCATCAGATGAAATATTTTAGCTAGACATGAAATCAAAGCAATGGGTTGTAGTTTAGAGCTTGAATTGCTATTATATATAAATAATTATGAATAATTTTATAACTCTCCATTGATTGGGTATGCATCCGGATCTAAATATTAGGTTATACATCTGCAAGAGATGCTGTTTATCTACAACAGGACGATTTTAAATCATAGTATAATAAATACCGTCCGCACCTGGTCAAGGACGTACTTTACGCTTGAGACAAATTTCCATTTCATGTAGATTAAAGTTATCATGAAGTTTAGGATTGCTTGATATAAATATGTGCGGAGGATTTATGACAAAATCAAGAGCTAAGGTATCTAACAATTCTTGTTTACTTTGATCGGATGTAAATAATCTCTTCTGTTGAAAACCTTTCATCCATCTCAGTCTTCGCGACATCTCATACAGAGAAGTTGTTTCGTTGATACTATCACAATAGTCATGAAAGCTTTGGTACTTATCTCGTCTTATTAAGCGCTGAGCTACACCAATTTTAATATTTAAATAATCTAAGTTCCCTGGTGCCGGATTCCGTCTGAACTGTTTTGACGCTAGGGCGCCGCTGGGCTACTATAAGCGGCAACTCCTGATTCCAAAAAGTTTTAGGCACAAAATTACGAGATGGATCAGTACAGATTTTTGTAAAAGGAATAGACTGATTTACCGCATGAATAACCTTATTAATAAAAAAATCATACTTTTCGTGGACAGTAGTGTTAAAAGATTTTTCATTAGAGGTCAATAATTCTGTAATTAATTCTTTATATTTTGACCAATTTGCTAGTGTAAAGTTTCTTTTCAAATTAAAGTGAAGAGTCTTGAAACATATTTTATATAACTTAATTTTGTACGATAAAGAAAAATCGTGAAGTCAGATCGTCGCAAATCCTAAAATATTTTTTTTTAATTACAGGAATCAAAAAGTTACAGGAGAATGTTCTATAAATATGAAGCAATACAAACTTTACCTATTCCAAACAATCCTTTTTTTATTTTTTTGTAATTTTCATTCATTAGTTTTGAAAAACACATTTTGTCGCTTACAATGCCTCTTATCATAACTGCCGTCGCTCATAGACATCCGCTTAATTATTATGAAGATATGTTACCCTCTTTCCTCCTCCCTCACGATGAACTACCGGAAACTTATAAAAGCTATGTCATAGCTGTCACTTTAAGCGGAGAAGGTATCATGTTAGCAAAGTTATTACCTCGCTCGTGCGGGCCCAATTCGTCTGCAATCAGCATGCCGCATAGCACTAACTATTAGGGCCATATAAAGTAATTTTTAACAAATGTCTTTTCTTGAAACGGCGAATTGAAATTTGAATATTATGCGCAAGCGCGACTTCTTTCGCTTAAACTACAATACAGTACCTAGTTATAGCGGATCGAGTGTCGAGATTCGAGCGTACTGTCAACTATGTAACTTGTGTAACAGGTAGACGAAGAATGGCAGTACCTCCCCGCGCCGTTCGCGCTACCCGCCGCACTCCCCTGTGTAACTGGCTTTAGTACTAGCTAGTTAAATGGACGCTATCATTCTGTACCTTTGCACTGAACTCGCGCTCTTTATTTATATTATATTTATCTGGTCTCCTGTCACAGCAGTGTCTATAGTAAGAACATTTTTCAGAAGCGTATATTATTTATGAAGACAAGCGTGATCGTTTATTTCCAATAAATGCTGAAAAAATTGTTTTTATCAACATCCGATAGATTTTAAGTATTAGCATTGTCATGGGGCATCCGATAGATTTTAAGTATTAGCATTGTCATGGGGCATCCACGTAACACCATTCGTTAATTTTCATTTTTTAAATTTTGCATCTAATGCAAATCATCAGAATCGACCCACGCATTTGGCCAATATAGTGCCTGAAAGGGAAACAAACATATATACATACATGCATACACATTTACACGCTTACTCACATACATATAGCGTTAACTCTCCTTCTCATTGCACAGTCGGGTAAAACAACAATGGTACTAGATCTAATGCAACACAAAAACTACCTTTAATTGATATAGTTACAGTATTTTAAGTGTTCTTATACAATATTCATTATAACTTATATATACAAAAAATGATCGTAGGTTTAAATATCGGATAAACTGAATATTTTTTGATAGTATTTAATGTTTATTATTTTAGTAAAAAGTATGCAAGTGTGTACATAGACGGCGCAAACAAACAGCGCAGGACATGTCTGTCAGCGTTCGAGTTAGTTATAACATCGCGCGCCTCGTCCGTACGGAGGCTGGATATCGAACTAATTCGCTACAAGATTTTGCGAATACTCAAGGTCATTCGCTCTTACTAGCCCTTTAATCACAAACACTAAGGTGAGCGTTCTTTCAAATTGGAACCATACAATTTATTTCTGTGGGATATGGATGTCATATGTCTAGTAAGTCCAGTCTTAGAAGCAAATTTCGTACTACATGTATCACATGAAAACCTGTTTCTTACATGTACTTTATATGTATGAGAGGTAAGATGTGTACTTGTAACAAAACTCATGGAGCATTCCGGGCACTTGTATGGCTTGTAATTTGTGTGTAGACGAATATGAAATCGTATACTCTCTTTGTGCAAAAATTTTTTGCCACAATAATCACATCCAAAACGCTTTTCAAAATGAATGACATTATGTCTTTTGAGATCGGTATACTGTCTAAATTTCATATCACATATGTTGCACTCATAAGCATGTACATCTGTATGTATGGTTGTATGTACTTTCACTTGACATGAATTTGCAAATGCTTTTCCACAATATAAGCACTGAAACCTTTTCACACCTGTGTGTGTAATCATATGATATTCAAAAGAACTTTTTGATGTTAGTACCTTCCCACATTCTCCACATTCAAAGGAGTCATGATTGCACAGTTTTCGCTCATGAACAATTTTTTTACATACATTACATTTCTTTTCAAGATCAGAATGTAATGAGACATGTGCTTTAATAGTGCCTATTTCTTTGGCTGTGAATAAACATTCTTGACATTTGTATGGGGGTTTTAAATGGTTGTATGTATGTTTCAGATATGAGATTCCTGAAGAAAAAGCCTTTTCACATTTACCACATGTAAAACATCTTTCATTTCTATGTACCTTTTTATGTTCTAACAGTTCTTCATTTTTCCCAAAGTCTTTAAGGCAATAGAAACATTTGTACAAGTACTTATTACCATGTCTTTCCTTGTGACTAATTAAAAAGTGTTTTGTTTCAAATGTTTCAGGGCACATGTCACAACTATAATATCTATTTGGTTTAGGTACAATTATATTCAATTGTTCAGAATTCTTTTTACTTGACTTTGTACTAATCTTAGCAGGTTGGTCTTGTAAGTTTTGAAATAACCTATCTTCATTTAAACTTGCTGTTAATCTATAATATAAAAAGGAACCTTTATGATATATAGTTACTTTTTCAATAAAGGTCTCAGAGGCACTTAACAATTCCTTAGTTATTAACTTTCAATATTAGTATACTAGCCAACCCACGCCGACAATAATCATCATCACCAGCCGGATGCCGTCCACTGCTGGACATCGTCAGTCTATCGGGTAGGAGGCCGTCATGTCAACAATGTTGTTTGTTAATTCCCAAAAAAAAATCCTTGTGAAAGATTTGGGGAGATTGAATATTTTTTTTATGGCATGGGGGGGGGACAAACGAGCAATCGGAGCCTTTTTACGACTACCGACGCCCATATGACGTCGATGCCGATACAGTGCCCTCCTTTCCCACCCCACACTGGCTACTCAAAAACCGCACAAAACACTACACTTAAGATGTCACTTTACGGAGGTGTTATGTGGGTGAGGTACCTCCCTGGTTGTGCTGGCCCAAGTCCGTTGCATAGGAGGATGTAGTGTCATGCACTATGCATGGCACTACCTCCTCCTTTGCTTTATGATACTACCTCTTCCTAAAATATGGTATATGAGTGAAATAGACAATATCACTTCTGAAAAGTGTAGCTTTCTGTAAGTGAAAGAATATTCATGATCAGTGTTACAAAACAGTAGCTCCTACAAAGAAACAAGGTTATAAACTTTACCACTTTATAACATATGTAATATGTAAATAATTCAAGTAGAAAATATAAAATAATACTGATTTTCAGTCTGCTCAATAGAAAGCAGACTGAAAGTCTTATGTGTAAGAGTTATTATTAATATTACTCTTACACATAATATTTTCTCAACATTATTTGTTAGTTTCGTTACATGTCCAATGTCATGCACCTGCATAACTATGACGATAGACACCTGTCCATAGACAGGTCCAAACACCTGTTGGACAGCAATAACTTTCAAACAGGTGTCATAATTGCTTTTTCATTTGCTCCCACTTTGAATATGATTTGATAAAAATAACTAACTTTTAAATTTAATATTTATACTCACTTTTTAACAGCTTTCCTCAAATTATACTTTTTGTAGATTTTATTATTTTCATCTTCATATGTATCAAAATTTTCAAACTTAATCTCTATGTCTAAATTATATTTTGACTCGCTTTCATTGTCTTTACTTTGTAAAATAACATCATCTTCCTCCATAATATTTACAATTTCTGTATTACTGTTATTGCATATGCTATTGTCTTCAATACCACTCTTAACAATTTTATTGTTAAAGTCGTTAACTTCACTGTTTTCACATAATCTTTCTCCCTCGCAAATTGTTACAGTATTAGCCGCTGAGGCAGAGGTATAATCGTTTTGTTTCTTTTCAAGAATGGCACTGCATTCACCATCGACTACACAATTAATAACTTCATCGTTTTTTTCATTAATTGTACAAACTTTGCCGGGTATGATTTCTCTTGATTGATCGTTCATGTTAGATAACATATATTATGTATTTCTAAGTAATAAAGTAAGCGCATATGAAACTTCAAGAGGAGTTACATATGAACAAATTACTTCAAACAAATTATTGAGGAACGGTTTACTTGATTGTTTGTTGTAAGATTCGTCCTCTCGGACAGGCTAAATTCATATAACAAAA
This sequence comes from Eumaeus atala, assembly GCA_017140195.1. Lineage (NCBI taxonomy): Eukaryota > Metazoa > Arthropoda > Insecta > Lepidoptera > Lycaenidae > Eumaeus > Eumaeus atala. Next base: position 442,234 of record JAFELO010001975.1, read on the forward strand.
CCGCCTCGTCTTTACTAGTTTATTTTTCTTTAGTAGTTTATAAAGCATACGTCTATAGTACCGGTTTGACTTGAAATATCAGCTATCGCTTGACAGTTAATAAAATGTCACTTTCACATTTTTTGTGTTCGTGTGACAGAAATTTAGGCAGCAAAGTATTCCTTGTTTGAAAGAGAACTTTCTTCTTCGACTCCATATTCCAAGCATATTGTATTGCCCCATGTCAAACTATGAATGAATATTTTATTTCATTAAAATATTCAAGATATAAAATTAATTTTCAAACGCCGTCGATTATAAAATGTTCCTAAAAAGATAAGGTCCTGGCCTTTGATTATATAATGTCTAGATATAGAGTCGAATGCGCAAAGACATGTCAAAAAATATCAGCCAACTGTTGGCTTTCTCGCCGACCAGTACACGCGCGCAAAGTAATAAACAAATAACAGCTATAAAGTGACGGTATGTGCTATTAAAGTGTGTCGGAATTATTAAGGAAGGGCAAAAAATACCAAACAAATCACCTATCATCGGTGATTAACCAAAAAACTACATATTTTATTGTTTCTTTTATAGTGATTGAGTTACGCCATATCTTATCAGTGTTGCCAGTTTTATTTTTCATTCTCCCAATTTAAATTAATTCTTTATGGGGATAATGATCTAATATAGTCGGTAGATTACTTTTTCAGAAACTAAAATTATAGTCTTAAGGAGAGGTAGTGCCATGCTGTATATGAAGGAATATTTTTATTATCACGCCTTTATTAGCTTCATTTTGACCGATATTAAAAAGTCGGATTAATTTGAAACTTCGTAACGATTAACGAAAAATTAAAAACAAATTATAGTAAAAAAAATAATAATAATAAACTCGCTTCTAAAAAGTAAAAATTATTCATAATATAACTTATATTACTACGTAAACATAATGAACAAAAAATACTAAATAATTTTTGTGAAAAAGACGTGAGGTGTTTTGTGGCATATTCTTAGTATATTGCGTTGCAATTCCAAGCAAACAAACCAACATACATGCAAGTGAAGCTAACAAAATATGATGTTCGCTTATAACTTTTATGTTTATGAGCCAATTTTAGTGATTGTTATTGTCTATTAAACCAATTTCAATTGCTATCGGTACTTATCAACAAAGACGCAACCCCAGCCTCCATCATAAGCTCACTTCGGAGTTAAGGGGGAGGAGTTACGTTTCCATAACGGCTGCAGCTTATTCTCAGCTATGCCACCCGAAATGTGTCACCCACTTTAGAAAAGCTATAAATTTGACTCCCTACTCTCTTGAGAAAATTTATAAATTTAACGTCTTCAGAAAACATATAAATTTAACAATATTGTCGGTGTTACATCGTCTTTGTGTGATTATATTAACTTTAAGTGAATAACAATGCTGCATCGCTGCCGAATTGGGCCGGCACCATCGGGGAGGTACCTCTCACTTACTGCTGGTAGACCATTGGATAATAGACACATATTTGCACATGTGGATGTTAATGGGCGTTGGTAATCACCAATTGGCTCCAACCCCTCATTTGACCTCCAATGCTGAAAAATATAATGTTAAGTAATTAAGCCCCTCTTTTTATGATTTTGAAGTCGATGTCAAGTAAAAATTACAATTATATTAGATAGGTAAATATAAATGGTACAGACTTCATGTTTACATTTTAGGAATTATTAGTAACTAGCCCAGATTAATAGTACTATATCATAGGTTTAAAATACGTTTTTATTCTTTGGATAAAAGTTATCTGACTATTGAATAACTAGCCCGTATCAAACATAATGATTTCATGAGTTAAATGTGATAACCATTATAGCGTCTTATTTTTTCAGAATACCCAATAATCCTATTATCAGGAATCAATGGATTGGTCGCATTAAAAAAGCCGCGGAGTTGCTATGTGGAAATCAACAAAAACTACCGTAGTTTGTTCCGATCACTTCCGTAACAAGGATATGTATACTGTCAATAAAACAGGGCGCCGTAGACTTACAAAGGAAGCAGTGCTAGCAAGGTGAATTTTCCTATAAACTTATAAAATTGTTCTTGTTTCCTTTTAATTATAGTTTGTTTAAATTTTTTTTCTTACAGGCATTATTTTTGTCTTCGGCAAAATCCAGCGAATGTGACGATTCTGAGGACATTGAGATAGCAGAGGTAATTTAAATTGAAATTCAATAAATTGTATGTTAACTTGTGTGGATTCTCTATCTTCGTGTTTAGATTTTCGCGTTATAGCTGAAATCGTTGTATTTACAAGAACAATATACATGAATTGTTTTATTTCCAGACGTCTAATCCTAAAGAAGAAGGACCTTTCGGTGTGTACAATGAGATGTGCTTCGGTATGGATAGTTATTTACGTATTGACAAGAGTAGCGACCATATACCTAACGACGAAAGAATCAGCGGCAAAACAGCAGAGATGCAAAATAAAAATAAATTAGATGAGGAGGAATTCTTTTTCAGATCTGGATTCTATTTTCGATACTCCAAAAAAAAGCTAAGGCAACGACATGATTTAGGACGAAAAATGGCGCTTGAAGGGAAGCATTTCTTAAAAATTAAATCTCTAAGGTAAAAAAACCAACGGCTAAAAAAGAAGATAGCAACTTTTAAACAAATTTTTGGAACACTGAAAAAAAAAGCGATATACTGTTAACAATATACATTATAGCTTAAGAAGTAATGTATTTGTTGCAGACTTGTATGCGAATATAAAAAAAAACTGCTAGGTGCCAAGAGACCTGTCACGAAATATGCTCCAGAATTCAGACAGTTTTGTCTGACATTACATTTTTATTCACCAAAGGCATCTAATTACGTCAGAACCAAGTTTGAAAGTTACCTTCCGAATCCAAAAACAATATCTAAGTGGTATTCCAGTACTGACGGTTCACCAGGTTTGACAGAGAAAGCATTTAAGACATTGAAGGGAAAAAGAACTCAATCTGATAAAAAATCATTGATTTGTGCATTTATAGCAGACTAGATGGCAATCAAACAGCAAAAGTGTTTCAGTAGAAAGACGTTGCAAGAATGAGGTATTGTAGATATGGTGAGCGGCCCGGATGAAAATATGAATATTAAAGTTTCGGAGGCATCTTTTTTATTTTAGTATCGTTAAATGAACCTTTTCCTATAGCTTATTTTTTAATTATTGGAATGACTGACGGACAAAATCCCAATATAATTAAAAGTATATTGCACAAATGCCACGAAGTAGGTGTTGACGTCATGTCATTAACCTTTGCGGTCATAGTTGTAATTTGTCGGCCATGCAGATTTTGGGTTGTAAATATGAAAACCCAAGAGAACTAAAATCATCATTTAAACATCCTTGTGCTGATTATGAGGTATCAGTATTCCTAGATATTTGCCATATGATAAAACTAATACGGAGTCATTGGGAATCCAAATATTTTTTTGTATAACGATCATAAAATTGATTGGGCGTATGTGAAAAGACTCGAATTTCAATGAGCAACAATTTTTCGATGAGGTGGCCTCATTGAAAAAGACGCTTTCATTAATTGTTTATAGATCTAAAACGTAATTTAAAAACCGTTAATATTTATTTAAAAAAATATCGCTGTACGGTACATACGGTTTGGTCTCAGAAATTGAACCCTATTTTTAATTGGACTTGAGACAGTGCATCACTTTACTTACATGAGCAGTGTCGTATCAGATACCGTAGGTAACCCCCCGAAGAGGACACAGCTTCAAGGACGGCCATAGTACATGACACCTTCTTACAACTGCTCCCATATGTCACTTATGAACTTTCGTGAAGACGCTAGATGACAGCACGCCACAAAAAAAAATCTTTCGATTTATAATTTTTATTTGTATAAAATTTATATGCAGTTATAGAGAATTACAGTTCAAAACTTAAAACTATTCTTCAACAGTCTTATTTATGTTATCCATTATTTATTAATAATTTTTTTAGCATAGGGAGACAAACGAGTAATCAGAGCCTTTCAACGACTAGGGACACCCTTGAACATCAGCATAATTATGCCGATGCGTTCCCCTCCTTTTCACCTCTCCAAATGGGCCACCGGCCACTCACGGACCGCAAGAAATGCGACACCCTAAGTGTCACTTAACGGCGGCAATTTCGTGCGGCCCCAATTCTTTCATCCAGATTCCCTACTAGGTATACATATCATGCGAAAAGAGCATGTGAAAATGTGTAAAATCATTCAATTTTAACCCAGGAACAATTAACAAATATAACTGACTATTTTAAGGATACATTAAAATAATTAAGATTGGTTTGATAATTTTTGCAGAATACGATTACAGCTTTTTCCAGTGTAATAAGTATAATTATACTTTATCATACAGTTTTCAACTGCTCAACCAGTAACATTTGTCTATGGATTTAAACACGTCTAACGAGTTGAATGATATTCATATTTTTAATACGCATGACACCAATATTCACAGACCAATGAATATCATTTATATCATAAGACACCAGAAGATGCTAATATTTTTTATTTTTATGCTTTTTTTATTTATATACTAGATCGACGACGCTTCGCATAAATGTTTTTCAGTCATACGCGTACATTACACAACAAAAATATAGTTTTAAAAAATACTATCACATGTAACAAGTAGAGTCTAGAAGCTTATTAAGCGCAGGATGTTGAAGACAATGGTGGCAAAGGAAATTAGAAGACCCGATCTTGATACCCAGAGTCCTGTGGCGGCTGTGCTGGTTTTGGTTGCGCTCCGGGCACGTGGTGGTGATGCCTCAGGTGACCCGGACGGCGCGGCGGGGCCAAGTACTCGAACATACTCTGCGTATGTTGTGCAAGCATATTGGCAAGGTCACAAGGCATAGGGTCCATCCAAAAGAAATCATGATTTAAGGCTGTGTCTGCATCGAACCTGTAATTTAATTTGTTTATCGTTATCACCCTATTCCGTTGTTACAATCATTTTTTATAAATTAAAAAATAATAACAATAATAACTTCTTGTCCTGTATACTTTCAAAGGCGACTTAAAATTCTATAGCTGCTGCAATTAAGGCAATAAAAAATTCTGTGTAAATCGTGTTGTTAGATTTTATAAAGCACAGGATGATGAATGAGCATATGGAGCTATAGCTGACGACAGATGCCGTACATCATCAGCACAAGTGATTATGTAGATGCGTCGCTCTCCTTTAAACTATCCCTCTGCATAAGCCACCAGACTAAGCTAAGCTAACATCACAAAACGTCGTGCGGTTATTACTTCTGATGGTCGTTATTTTTATATTAGTGCAGGTATAATTTTCACTCACCTCTTAGCGGGGTCCAATTGCAACAACTTGTCCAATAAATCACAGCCATAGGGATCCTTGACATACGGTTTCAACCTCTCCTGAAATAGAAGATATAAAATTAAATAATAGAAAATCTTCATCCGCGACCATTGAGCACGGTAGAGGAAATTTGGTACAGTAAAAATGGGAATGATTAATGATAAAATGATGCTAGTTGAAGTGCGTGCCATCCTGCTTTTTGGAGTGAGGGTGTCCCACTGTAAAACTATGTTGCAAAATACCACTCTCAAATGATACACACAATCCATCGCAGAATTAAAGATATGTAAGAAAATATTGAGCAAACTACTGCAAACTCTAAAAGTCGACGAAACAATAGAAAATTACACGAAGTGTTCAATTAATTGCATTCATTCACGTTAGATTTATTTTAGATTTATTCACGAAAAATGATATAATTAATCAATTTTGTGTGTGTGTGTGTGTATGTGCGCGCTTTTGTTTTGTAAAACAAAAAACTATTTTCAACGTAGTTTTATGTAATTTTGAGTGACTACGAATATGCATTTAAAAAGGTAAGTGTTTATGTCGCTACTATCATATATTTACTTTGTTTTTGCAGAGAAGTTACATATGTTTTAAACAAAAATACTCGCAGCCCTCACTCTATCTGGTTTGTTATTTTAAATAATGTGAGAATTGGGGCATGGCTACGGGGTACGATGGGGTACCTCGTTATGCCCCGCAACCATTGTTCCCATTATGCCCCTGTTTTTTAAATTAGCTGAAATTTTTGAAATTCTTGTTAATTTTATAATAGAAAATATTTTGTTTTAGGTATAAAAATGGTACGGATGTATAAAAAAAAAGTTTGAGACTTAGTTGGTCCATTGAAAATATGAAACAGTCAATTGATGCAGTCTTAAGCAAAACTGCTGGCTATAGATAAGCGGCTCACCTGTATAGTGTACCACAGACTACATTAGAGCGTCACGTCGCAAAATAAGGAAAGGCGAGCTGTCTCTTGACTCTACTCCAGGTAACTTCAACCCCTTGTTTTCCAAACAAGAAGAGGAGCTGGTAAGATACATTATAGAAATGGAGAAACGTTTATTTGGTTTAACCACGACCGTCCTACGGAAGCTAGCTTATCAGCTAGCGGAAGAAAATGACAAAGCTCAATTTTAGTCATGATAAAATGATAGCTGGCGTAGATTGGTTAAAGGGATTCTTTAAGCGTCACCCAGATTAATCTATCCGAAAACCGGAAAGTACATCGGGTGCTCGAGCACCTTTTTTATTCTATGCTATTTACTTCCTCAAGGAAGTAAATGACAAATATATTTTTAATTGCGATGAGACTGGCATATCATGTGTCTCAAAAACGAAGTGCAAAATTATTGCAGAAAAGGAGAGAAAACAGGTAGGATCGCTTTCTTCAGCAGAACGAGGACAGACAGTTACAGTTGAGGTATGTTTAAATGCAGCAGGAACTTACATGCCTCCTACGTCAATATTTTCTCGACAGAGAATGAAGCAAGAGATTGATTGCTGGATCGAGCTCTTCCAGGGGCGACAGCAGAATGCAACGCTAAAGGATGGATGACAAGTGAAATATTTATGAGCTGTTTCCAACGGTCTGTCAATTTTTCTGGTGCGTCAATAACTAACCCGGTCTTGCTTCTTTCAGATGGTCTTTGCTTTCCCCCCGCATTGCACCCATAGACTCCAACCCTTAGATGTTGACTTTATGAAACCTTTAAGTGTATAACTATGACAATGCCTGCTCTGATTGGTTAACGTCCACCCGGGGCGAATAATAACAACATTTCAAATAAACGAAATATTGCAGCTTAAATATATGCGTTCGCAAACACATACATTCAAGCTGCAATGTCTACAGCAATCAAAGCCTTCCAAAAAATGTGGCATATGGCCTTTCAATCAGAATAACTTTACAGATTCAGATTTTTTTAGCTGCATCAACGTATTACTAGCAAACAATGAGTCTGAAACAGGTCCTTTAAATGTCCTTCTTCCAGCAACAACCACCGCCACCTATTCTTAAAGAACGTTCCCTTGAAGTAGATTTGCCTGCTTTAACAACACCTAAGCTTCAGCCGCAGCCTCAACACTCCATGAAAATAGCCTAATCCCATCTCCGATTCGAAAATTATGTCGTGATTTGACAACTTCGTTTGCAAATGCTCCGCCTCAGGAAATTCTCGCGATCACGACAGTCCAACAAAGAAATCAAACGAGAAAAAACTATCGCCGAAGGAAAACTGTTGTTCTCACTTCAACCCCCTACAAAATTGAGTCAGAAGAATGAGAACAACTTACGAGAACGAGAAAGTGTTCTAATTCATATGACCCCAAATTAAAGAAGAACTCTAAGAGACAGAAGACCCAAAAAGCTCCCTCTACTGTAGAGAATACCGACGAGGATACAATGTGCCTGTTCTGCCTTGTCGTGAACCACACTCGCTTATTGAAAGTTTTCGGAAGGTTGGGTGACTTGCCAACTATGTGGACGGCGGGCTCACAAAGCTAGCGCTTGTGTAGATGACGGCAGTACAGAAGAAATCTACATCTTCTTGTATTGAAAATAATCTTTATTAATGTTAAAATGTCTTAATTCTCTTATGTGTACATTTTGATAGTAGTAATTACATGATCTGTGTGGCTATTAATTTGATAGACCGTATCAATAATGTTTTATTTTGAATAGCATATGCCACATGTGAAAGTTGGGTGTTAAGTTCTATTTAATTTGTAACTGACTATACATATTGCCTGATTTTAGTTGGCTCATTAAGCCAAGTATGGGAATTTTATTGGTTGTGTGTTCCTTATCAGTGCTCTACTCCTT
>JAFELO010001975.1:450559-465946 GCA_017140195.1 Eumaeus atala
AGCCATTGCTGCCAATGTCCAAGTTGACAAGAGCACTGATTTTCAAGATTGATCGGTTTCAAACTTATGCCAAAGTGATGAGATTATAAATATCTTGTTTGAACGTAGATAATCTAAAAAGTATCTAAAAGTCTGACTAACTCTCAACAGTCCTTTACCCCCCATTGCCAACAACTGTCACATAAAAAGTTTGTTCTTAATTGTAAATTGTCACAGCACATAACGTAAGACGATGGCAGAAGACGGAATTGAAAGGGTGAAGGCGAAACAGGCGTGGGTGAGGTGGCGTCGGCCGCCATGTTGCATGAATGCATCGCGGGTATTAACGGAGAATGCCAATGGGTCCAAGAAAATGAAGATAACGCAGAGGTTGGATCCCACAACAGAAATTAATCATCGCCCGTAGCCTGGAAAACTCAGAATCAGAATTTAATGAAAAAGTAACATTTCATAAAAGTGTAAACCATTACAATAAAACCCATTTTATAAAATTCAGAATGGTTAACTTTTATCGAAATTTTATATTTTTTTAGAATCCGCTAAAATGCGATGACAGTTACATCTCAAAGCGTCAGAAGTTAGAAATTCCTACGACAAGTTCTGATAAAATGATTCCAGAAACATGTGGAGTGAGTATATTTAATTTGTTTTGATTGATTTATGATTCCATACATCAGGAAAGTAAAACGAAACCATTTTGGCTTGGGCTGAACATTAACTGGAATTCATGATGAATACTGGAAACTTAAATCATCTCATGATACACAGATACGTGCCAAGCCTAGCAACTAACTTGCTATCCTTAAGCCAACTTATTAAACAAAAAGGAAACACGTGTGAAGAGTTGCCGCAGACAATGCATGCAGATATTTGTGGCCCCATGGAGAACAGATCAATAGGAGGATCAAAACATTTTATTATTTGTGGATGACGAAATTAAAATGGTCTTTGTTTATTTTTTATTTTTTTTTGCTTTGTTAAGGCATTTAAAAACATGGCAGATGACAAATACATTTTTTAAGGATTGACAATGGACTACAGTTTTGCAGTTTGACAAGTATTAAGTAAGTACAGAAAACGAGCCCATATACGCCACATCAAATAGTAATGTGTGAACAATTAAGGGGTACAGTGGTGGAGAAAGCAACGTGTCTGTTGTTTCATGCAGGATTAACAAAACGTTTCTGGGCAGAAGCAGTAAATACTGCAGTGTATCTGTGAAATAGGCTAATTGCACCAGGTCTAAATAACAGAACACCGTTTGATATATGGACTGGAGATAAACCAAATGTCAGTCACTTACGCATATTTGGCAGTAAAGTAATGGTACACATACCAAAAGAAAAGAGACTCAAGTGGGACAAAAAGGCAGTGTATTTTGGTGAGCTACCCAGATAATGTGAAAGGTTATAGAGTGTAAAACCCCACCTACAATACTATAACAACTATTCGTCATGTTGTGATTGAGGAATCATTCCACAATTACAGAGATCCATAATCTCCTCAGCTGGATCATGTTATGAAGAAAGACATACCAGAAACAGTGGGAGAAATTAATAATATACCAGAGATGGACGTGAAACCAGAGTCAAGCAAAACCCGAGAGCAATTAAAAATACAGCCTACGAGGATTCGAGTAGCTCTGAGAAAGATGAATTTCAAGATGTTCCAGAATCTCAGTCTCCCGCTCAGTTCCAGAAGAACTGGAAAATACAGTCATAGTTTCTAGGCCACACCGAGTGATAATAAAGCCATAGCGTTATTGTTACGCTAGTGTGAGTGCTAATAGTGATGTTGATTACAGTGAAATAACTTATGACGAGGCTGTGAATGGAACAGAAAGTGTTCAGTGGATGACCTATGAACTAAATTCGTTTGAATAAAATGAGGCATAGGAAGTTGTGGAATTACCTGTGAATAGTACAGTTGTACCATGTAGATCAAATACAAAACAGATTGTGATAATAATACAAGTTATCGAGCAAGACTTTTGGAAGTTATTTCTTCAAAAAATCAGCTATTGACTTTGATGAAACATTTTCTCCAGTGTTAAGGAATTCATCATTGAGGTTGTATTTTGCTTTAGCTGCTGTTATGAGACTTTTTTTGTAACGAAAGGGAATACATTTACGCATGCAGATTGGGCAGTAATACCAACTAAACCCCTACGGGAGCCTTCAGCTGCTATTACTGGAGGGCCCCGGATCTGCCGGCAACAGGATCCCCTCAGCGACAGGCTGGCCTCAGAGAAAAGGCGAGACTTCAACTCCTCGGGGACTGTCCGGCTACGCTATGAGACTTAGACCTAACCTAATCTTTTTATTTTGTTAACGCGGGGGAATGCGGTTACGCATGATACCTGGGGGCTTCAGTGGCACACCTAGGCCGTATGTCGGTCTCGATATTCGGGTTCCCTACCGACCAAACCCCTACGGGTAGCCCTCAGCCGCTTTAAGTGTAGGGTTCCGGATTCGTAAGCGACAGGACACCTACAGCGACAGGCTGACCCCGGCGAAAGGGCCAGGCTTTCCTCCTTAAGCAACTGTCGGACTACCTCTGAACCAGTCCCATCGACGCCATGTCTTAACGGACCGGGTACCCATCCCGGCCCAGACACGGGCACGGGGGCACTACTACTGATGAGGGCCCAAGATGTAGCGCCTCCTTAGCTCCCCCGTTCGTCGTTTGGGGGGAGGCCGCGTCGGCAGCCTCCTCTGTCACCCGCTCGTCTGTTTCCTTCTGGGAGCCATCTTCTCATAGGACTCGTCTTTAGGGAGCATCGCGGTGATGATGCTCGACAGAGACAAGTCCCTTCCGTTAACTGACTTCAGATCGTGACGCAGCGCCGCCCATCTCGGGTACAACACGAGGGTGTGCTAGGCCGAGTCCACCGCAGCGCCGATGTGACACCGAATCGTCGGCTCCCTGTGGGCCGTCTGACACAGATAATCACCAAAGCGACTATGCCCAGTGAGTACCTGTGTCAGACGGAAGGTGAGGGGTTTGCGCCTTCGATGCATCCACCGCATCCACCGCTCAAGGACAGGGCCCAAAACATCCCTTACGTCTGTGCCATACGGCTGCCCTGCCAGGTCCTCAAACCCCCCCCCCCCCAACCCCGCATCAGTGCGATTATTTTGCGTGCATATTGTATCAGTCTTGCGTGCGATTATCACCGAGACCCCTCCTATCCAAGACATACGTAAATTTATGTTACATTTGAGGATCAAAGAGTTGTCTTAGCTTATTTCATACAAATATGGAACAAGCTAAGACTTATTATTATACAATAACACGCACAAGACTTTGTGTATTGTGTGTGTTATTGTATAATAATAATTGTACCTATTGATGAAATAAAAACATTTAAAATATAAGTGTTTACGCAAAAATCTTTAATTTGTTTCAATGAATAATTCGAAAAAAGGTACAGAACGCCATTATGTGAATAAAAAGATAAACCAAAAATTACTATAATTTCTCTGAAGGTATCGTGCGAACTGTTCGTAGTCGAACGTGTGTGCTGTTGTCCTACTCGACGATTCTGCGTGTCCCTACCGGGTGAGCGGTGTCGTATCTGAGAGCGTATCTGCTGAAAGTATTGACAGTAAACGTGATGTGGTCGTATTCGTCCAACAGAACGTGTCTGGGACGACGACCGATGATAGTCACACAGTTTGGATCATGGTCCGCAGCTTTTGTAGCCAGAGGGTTATTGCTGATCGAAATACTGAAAGACTGTCTACTACCTACTTATAGCACATCGAGAGTTTGGAGATTCGAGTGTACCGTCAACTGTGTAACGATGCGCTACCCGCCGCGCTCCCCTGTGTGACTGGTTTTAGTACTAGTTAGTTGTATTGACGCTATCAGTCCGTAGCTTTACATTGAACTCAAGCGCTATTTTATGTTATACTATTAATAATAGTTGAATTTAGAATAACGTAGGTATAAAATTTTATATGTGAATATAAATATTTATAAAATTCTGAAGTTTCCACCTGTAATCGTAATTAATAAAGAAAAAAATTCAAAATTATGTTTGTTGTATGGATGCGCCCTTAAGTACTTTTTTTTAAGTTTAGTTATTCATTTTTGAAGTGAATATATAAATAAATATTCTGTAAATATATCAGCCAGTTACCACGATTAATCATTTAGCCGAATAACCGAATAGTGAACATTCAGCTTCCCCTCGGCCGAATGGCTGAATATTTGGGGGCGGATTTATCTATCGTCACAACTCACCATTACTAGATCTTAAGTATGAACATTATCAATAATTTGTTATTAAAGTATTGCACTTTGTAATAATATGTGGTTTTTAATTTTTTATTTTGTATTATCGCATACCGAACAATTAAAAAATAGGCCGAATAGGCCGAATACCCAGCTTGAATACAAAAGTCTTCAACTCGTACGTGCTATGTTGGCTGTTTCTCTGTCCGACAGAATTCGTAACGAAGTCATAAAGCGGAGAACTAAAGTATCCGATATCACGCGACGAATGGGCTCGCTGAAGTGGCAATGGGCTGGTCACACACACAGAAGAACAGATGGCAGATGGGCCAGTGAGGTTCTGGAGCGGAGGCCGCGTTTAGGAAAACGAAGTGCTGGTCGACCGTTCTCCAGGTGGGAAGACGATCTCAGTGCAGTAGCCGGTCCGGGATGGATGCGAGTAGGAGAGCAGTAGATCGGTCGTCCTGGCGTTGCTTGAGAGAGACCTATGTCCAACAGTGGACCGATAGGGGCTGACAATGATGATATTTATAATACATATCTTGTATCTAGTATTTCAAATACTTTTCTCTAAAGTGTCTGGTATCTGGAATACTTAAAAAGATTTGGTATTCCAGGTCGTTGTACAGGGTATTTTGCACATCAATTATGACAAGTCCGATTACTCAGAGTATTCAAGTACAGAATCCTTATCTGAATAATGTGTGTTGTTACAAACATAAATATTAAAAAGTTTTTAGTGTAACCTATAAAAATCGATTTATTTAACATGTAGCAGCAATACAATGACACAACACTATTTAGGAATCACAAAAACCTTGCAACATTGTTGCAATATCAATTTAGTGTCCAAGACTAAGGAACGAACTATAGAAGCAATTTTTTTTTTGTAAAATGTAAATTTTTAATTTCAAATAAATCTGTTCCCATCCCTTATTTTCTCCCACTTGAATTAAACAATTTCTTTCTTTTTCCAAATATAGTGTATTTAACATTTATATAATTCAAAAACTATGTGATCTTTATAACACCGTACTGTCCAACTAATTTATTAAAGTTATAATTATTGTGCTAAAAGCTTTTAGTGTAAATATAAAATCAAATTAACATCCTGTCTCCACTTTCTAATAATTTTTGTATTAATATATAAACTATATTTATGAACTGCTGAAACTAGTAGTAGGTCCCTGTAAAGCGTGAACAGATTCCAAGAAAATCTTGATTAAGTGAGTTTGCGCTTATACTTGCAGCAATGAATTATGGAGCAAAGCATTTTCAGGTGCAAGTAGTCGCTCTCTGGGCATGATCATAATAGTTGAATTAGATATTACAAACATTCTCATATCGGGATGCACCTTTCCTGCCTGCGAGAGAATGGAGGGTCAGACCCCTTGTCAGCCCTAAACCTAGTCTCATCGCCGGACAAGCAATCCAATAGAGCCGTATTGGGCTTCTCTTTGCTGCCACAGCACAAGTTCAGATAAAGGAGAAAAAGTGAGTAATTTGGATCTTGAATACAAAATGAATGCTTATTGAGATCCTAACCTCTGTTGATAAACTGAAATAAGAGGTTGGCAGGTGATGAAAAACAAAATGATATGAAATGTAATTAGCAATCATTCCATACGGGCGACTACAGGCCGCCCTATGTAGATAGCCATATAGTAAGAATTTCAAAGACAATTAGGCAAACTTTTCAGTAACTACTTTCTACATATCAGATTTGAGTAATGAATAAATACTATGAATTTATACCATGTCTTACAAAACACCCCACAAAATTATGCCACTGTTTTGAAAACTGAAATTTCATTTAGGATTTATTTTTATAATACTAATCAATTACCTTAACTTTCCTCTTCTGGCCTTTTGGTAACTCCATTTTGTTGTAAAGGTCAAGACTCTCAACTCCTGGCCATACATCAGGAGTGCAAGAGCCACATAACTGTGAGATCAAGATCAATTGTTGTTGTTCTGTTGGACCCTGAAATTACAATAAATTCCATTCCATATTTACTATGTGCATATGAAAACCATCAATGCCGCTTTTTAATTTACATCTTATCTTATCTTATTGGATTTAAGTGCTATCCAGATTGTTGAAATAAAAAAAAATGTATCAGCCTTTGTCAAGTATGTGATAAGTTCATGTATATAAATGAGTGTTTTGACCACCAAAATTTCCTCAAGCATTAACATTTAAACATTAACTAAGTCGAGTATGGCATGTTGCATGGCACTTTGGCTACCTAGTTTAATGCATTTTGTTAATTATGTTTTTTGTATTTCCTTAAGTACACAATGTTATTGACATTTAAGTGTGAAAGTTAGTCTCAAAAATAGTCAAGTAAAGTCACACAGCTACTTGCTAGACAAACTTTATTGGATATTGGTGCACTGATAAAGTTTCACTGGACACTTCTGTCCGCAAAGAGTTGTTAAAAAAATTGATACAAATATATCTTTAATATCTTACCTGCATTATAGGTGAGCGTGTCCACATTTCTGCCATAATACATCCGGCACCCCACATGTCAACTGGTGGTCCATAGTTACGGTCACCTGAAAGAACACAGAAATGATTAGATGTCTCACTAAGTTTACATACTGTCAGGAAATAGAACAAGTGTAAACATTACCCTGTTCTAACAAATTATCAAGAAGATCAACTCATAATAATACATATTTCCTTATAGCACACCAACATTGCTTTCACTAAATTAAAACCTAGGTAGGCTCAAGTAATTTGTCTGGACTTAGTCAGTCCGTTTGTGATCCAATTAAAATAGATTTTTTTTTTTAGATCAGGGCTTGCTGGCTATTTTAAACAAATCCATTTTCATTTCATTCGCAATGAAACAATGAAAACCAAGTAGCAGTGCTATATTGAGTTATAACTTACCTAGTAATAGTTCAGGAGGCCTGTACCATAAGGTAACAACTCTGTTAGTATATTTATTGGCTTGTCCAGACTTTGCTACACTGAATGCCCTTGCTAGACCAAAATCTGCTAATTTTAGGATGCCATTTTTTGTTATTAATACATTAGCGGCTTTCATATCTCTGTGTAAGATTTTATTACTGTGTATATAATATAGACCATTTAATAGTTGCTGCATGACTTTTTTAATCTCGCCTAAGCTAAATTTTACATTCACATTGGATAGGAGTCCCGCTAAGTCATGTTCACAAAAATCAAAAACTAAATAGAAAGTTGACCTATATTTATTGTGCAATGTTGCTTTCGTCCGGCATATTTCTATTAAATTCACAACATTCTCGTGTTTTAACAGTTGCAATATTTTAATTTCACGCAGCGCAGTAATAGGAAAGCCTTCTTTTTCATTATCCATCAAAACCTTTTTCATGGCTACAAATTTTTTGTTACTATTTCTCGCCCGCGCTTTAAAGACTTCTCCAAACGTTCCTTGACCTATTTTTGCAACTTTTTCGTATTTAGAGGACTCATCACAAAATGGAAAGTCGAAATCTTCTATGTATTTCTCTTTTTCTCTCATGTTCAGAATGGTCGAACTAGTGCTAAGAACGGGAGCAGACTCACGAGGAGCGCTCACGCCCTGCATTTTGGACGCAATTTTGAATGCTTTATAGAAATCTTCTTACTAATTTCAGTTTAACGTCGTGGTTGAAAAATTTGGAATATAACAAATATTATGAAGATTATAAATAAAATACGAATTCTTTTAGGATGACAGAAAATAGATATGAACACAGAACAAACTCAACGATACTTGCAGTGACAACTGACAATTGACATTGACAATTGCCATTTTTTGTAGATTTACAAAGTCTGTAGAATCCTAGAGATCAATCATAAATTAATACGTAGATCCAAGTTTTATTTCATTTTACTTTGCCTAAAGAATTTAGAAGAAAGTGTATTTACGATTGATTTCATACATTTGTTACATTAAGAGACTAGTATGAGCGAATGACCTTGAGTCTTCGTAAAATCTTGATGTAGTAGCGAATTAGTTCGATGTCCCGTCGTCATACGGACGAGGCGCACGATATTCTAACAAAGTCGTTTTCTACATCACTCGTTTTCTTCCGCGATAGTCCTATAGAAATTCGCGACGAGAAAAACGCGCGGAGCGCCGTTTCGCATTAGATGCCAAATTTTAAAAATGAAAATCACTGATTTTGTCATGGTTTGTATTGTTTGTATGTATGTATATATATATATATATATATATATATATATGTGTGTGTGTGTGTGTATGAATGTGTATGTACGAGGGTTGATTGATAACTGGCCGAAACGACGAACTTGAAAAAAAACTTCTTTTCGAAAATAGAACGCCAAATTTGAATTTATTCGAACTGACAGAATTTATGTGCTGTAAATTTTCTCAACAATGGAAAGATACAAAATTCGTGCTGTGATAAAGTTTTATGTTTTAAAAAGGAAAACAGCGACCCAGATTAAAGTCAAGCTAGACAGTGTTTTAAGTAATACTGCTCCAGCATTGAATACAATTCACAACTGGGTTCTTAAATTTAAACGTGGGAGTCAAAGCTGCGAAGACGCTAACAGGTCTGGCTGTCCAAGGTTCTTCAAGAAAAGACTTCACTGCCATCCTGAAGGACGGCAACGCGCCTCATAACCTCGGGTCATGCGGATGTCTATAGACGGCGATAGTTACCTACCACCTGCTCGTTTGCCCTTATCCTATAAAAAAACGAATCCGGACGTGATCAAAAAGAATAAAAAAATTGTTTTGAATGATTGCCGCTTAAAGTTGCGGCAGATAGCAGAGATGGTAAGTATTTCCTCTGAACGCGTTTTTAACATTTTACACCAATATTTGCGAATGAAAAAGTTTGGCGTGCGATGGCTGTCACGTTTGTTCACTGTCAACCAAAAGCAACGTCGAGTGGACGATTCGTCGCAGTGTTTGGTGCTTTTTAAGTTAACTAACGAGTTTTTACGGCGTTATGTGACATTAGATGAAACATGGATACATCATTATACTCTAGAAACAAAAGAACAACCTAAGCAGTCTTGTGCCGAAGAAAGCAAAAACGGTTTTGTCGACCGGCAAAGTGATGGCGACTGTTTTTTGGCTTGCTTTGGAAAAAGAATAAATGGAGAGTGTTATGTAGGTTTGCTGTGAAAATTTAGAGAAGAAATCCGAATGATACGGCCTCATGAAGCCTAAAGGATAGTTTTACTCCACCATTAACTTTGCACACGACATGGGTTGTAGTTGCCAAACTCCATGAATTGGGGGTCGAATTGTTACCGCATCCCGTGCGACTTCCACTTATTCCCGAATTTCAAGAAATGATTAGGTGGCCGAGGATTTTCATCAAATGATGAAGTTATTGTCGCCGTGGACGAGTATTCTGAGAGGTTAGAGAAAACGTGTAATCAAACTGATGTAACGGCATTGGAGAAGGCTTGAAGTAGAAGTAAATTACGTTGAGAAATGAAATTGTTTTTAACAGATTATTCAAGATTTTCCTTGTCGTTTCGGATACCTATCAATCACCCCTCGTAGGTATGTATGAATGAATGTATGTATGTATGTAAGTACGTGTCTGTGTATGTATGTATGTTGTTCCTTCGAGACAGTATGTAGGCCAAACACGTGGAACGATTCTGGTGCCTCGTAGCTAGTTATGTGTTTCGTTGAATTGATATATTAAAATCATGATTAGGTTTTTTGCGTAATCACTTTTTGGTAAAACAACTCAGTATACGACTATATCATATTCGTATTATACGAATTTCGTTCGGCTCTGGTCGTAGTAACTATGTGTGTCGTTATGCGCGCTTGCTTTCCGTGTGTCGTACTCGTGGTATATGCATGAATAGTGTCACTATTCGGCCGAATAACGAAAAATGCAAAATGGAAAATAAACTACGTATTTTTCAAAATAGAAGGTGGTTTTAGGAGAAGCCAAAGTGATTGGTAAACTGCCTCGTGAAAGAGGGCCTCTTTTTAATGAACTCTTATTTTAAGAAGCCCCATAAGAAATGGTCATGGCAGAGCACGAGTTCAATGCAAAGCTACAGAGTGATAGCGTCCATATGACTGGCTAGTAGTAAAACCAGCTACACGCGGGTACCGCGAATGGCGCGGGGAGGCATTCTTCGTCTACTTATTACACAACTGTTACACAATTGACAGTACACTCGAATCTCGAAATTCTCGATGCGCTATAGCCAGGTACCAATACAGTGGACAGTACTTCAAGCGATAGAACATGTATAAATTTATAACTTACTATTTGAAATTATAGTAATATTTGGTTTATCTTTTTATTCATAAAATGTAATTTTATACCTATATCTATTTATTCATAGAAATAAATTAAAGATTGTTGCGTAAAAAAATATATTTTAAATGTTTCTATTGTATAAATAGGTAGTCAAGTTTCCGGGAGCGAGAAATAACTTTTTGAAAAGTATATTTATTTAAATTTAAATTTAAGTAAACAAGCCAAAAGATTTTGATTTTAAATTGTTATGTCTTGTACTAAGGAGACAACAGAACAGATTTGGATGGTCTATCTGAATGAATCTTATGTTAAGTGTAAATCCGTTCTTCAAGTCAAGACGTTCCCGGTTCACATGCAACATAATACGCCTGTGAACATAAAAGATGCTGTCTAAGCATTGACACTTACAAATGGGGATGGGTGAGGCTAACATAACTAGGTACAATTTAATTTTTACAGGCCGTTTTGCTGCCTTTCTTTCTTATACTTGTGTGTTATAATAAATCGTGACCCTATTATCAGGGTTAGAGCACAAATATACACTTAAACACAATTACAAAATGTATTTACTATTTTTGAAAAAAAAAAGTACATAAACACACAAATAATAATAACGAAATCTCATAACGATATTCTTAATTTACGCATGTTAATTACACAAAGTTTATTAAGAAAAGAAAGTAAATAAATAACCACAAAAATTAAACTACTTTCTATAATACAGTGTAGTTAATGTGTAACGAAAAATAATGTTAATTATAAATAGTATTGAGAATTATCTCAATATTATTTTTAATTTACATTATTTTTTCAATTCAATTAATTACTTTTAATTACTGGCGCAGTAAGATTTTATCTTTTGTCTAAAACACCACCAACAACAAAAAATAAGGTATTTAAAACATTATAAGTTTTATTGTAATCTATTATTAACTTCTTTTAATAAACTAAAATTTTGACTATAGCTTACTTCAGTGTGTCGGTTTTAAGTGACAGTGTGCGCTCGCATAGTAATAAAATGATCTCATCATTTGTTTTATAACATCAAAAAATATATAATATCGAAATAAACTCAAATGTATAGGTGCATCATGGGGGCCAGAAATGAAGCGTCCGTCCTAAAAGACTGTCAGTGGCTTGAAAAGAAAAAGATGTTGTACACTCACTACTGAAGACATACTAAAGACGTATACTTTATAAAACAACTAAAGAAAATAAACTACTAAAGGCGAGAGGATATGGTCATATGATCTTAGCTTGTCCGTAAGGACGAATCTCACAACAAAAAAACACTCACTTCAAACAGCTATCAGCAGCAAGGAAAAAAATACAAACTAGAAACGTAAACTTTATAAGACAACTCAAGAAAAATAAACTTCTAAGGATGAGGCGGTACGGTAATATGATTTTAGCCTGTCCATAATCTTACAACAAACAGCAGTCAGCATCACAAAAGACGAGGCGATATGATCATATGGTCTTGGCCTGTCCGTAAGTACTAATAAAAAGGGAAATAAGCTATCAGCAGCGACATCTGTCAAGTGTCAACGTCATAAATAATAAGTGGACACAGGTCAAAATTGTGTAGAAAAAACAAGGTAGGACGACTGTATTCTGTAATTAGTGCAATGTAATTTCTACTACAAATCTAAATAATATTTCGGCTGCTAATCTTCAAAGTAAGTAAAACATTGTAAGCACAAAATTGAATAGTATATAAGTCCGAAAGAAAGTGCAGTATGCAATATCGATCCAAATAAGCAAAAATGGGCAAGGCCAATTCAATGTTTATACCTGATAAAGCTTAAAGATTTTTAATCAATACAATACGCCCACTTTCGGTGGTCGTTGCATATGCATTTCAACAAACTTATATTATACTGAATCTAAAAATAATACCTTATAATTATTGAGAACTGATTTCCACTGCATAATTATGGATCTATTTATTATTATTCTTATTGGCAACCTATAAGACTAGGGGTTTAAATTAATAATATAATACTAACAAAATAGAAACTGCTATTTAAATAATAGTAATACCTTTGTCATTATATTCTATAATAAATAATTGATCTATTTTATTGTTTATTTGTTATAATTAATAATAACATCATTTACTGACTCAAGTTTAATACCAAGAAGTGTTAAATTATACAAGAAAAATATTTCAATAATTAGCCACTGTGATAATAGTGCATAGAAATTAGTTTCTCAATTTTACTAAATTAATTGTAGATATTATTACTAGCTGTGCTCATCGGTTTCACTTGTGTAAAATATACGCCAAGGGAATTGTTCTTTTATGTTACTACAGATTGTTACATGAGTATGGAGAAAAATATGGAATATCTTTTCATCTGTGTGATATCATAAAAACATTGTAGTGTAGGTGTTGGAGGGTTAACCTATTTCATTCCCTCGTGATTTCTGATAAGTGTGAACATGACATATATATGTAAAACAATGGAATTTATAGAAAACTGATGTATCTGTGGTGCTGTCCAAATGCAGGTCTTCAACAGATGACCACATTTTAAATAAAGGTATATCGGACTATCCATAGATAGTGGGGATATAGTGTCAAATTTCAACCAAATCCATTCAGTAACTTATTCTCGAAGGAATCATATTCATAATTGTTTTTCACACATATATAAAAGTAGGATAAGATTTCATATGTGTAAAAAGCTTGCTTCTAATTTTAATTTACTAGTTAATTATATACAATTCCTTAAATATTTTTTATACTTAAGACAAAGGATGAACGATATACTGAACAATATGTGCATTATAAGGTTTCGATTTGAATACTACACATATACACAATGAGTAAGCAATGCGTCAAGATTATATATACATTTATAATTGATGGATTATTAAACATTTGCTTACTCATCTCATTAAGTAATAGAAGGGTTATAATAAAACTACATTTGTTAAGTATTTTACAAAGCTGACGTTTCAGAGGCTTTACAAGTACTTAATAACCTGCTATAAAGCCCATTAAAGTACTTTGATTATAATGTGCATTATTTTAAGAAAAGGATGTTGAAATCCAACACTTACAATTCAACCTTGCTCTGGAAACATCTGAAGGATAGTGTTAATTTTAAAAGAAAACATGATCAGCATTTGCCAAGCCATCTAAGAGATCCTGATAAAATAAACAGATTCTTCCTTGATGTGCCGAGAAACAATAATATTTCAAAAGCCACCATCAGCTTCTACGAGAAGAACAGTTATTGTGTCTATGTTTTTTCCGTAAAACTCACAAACGTATGCACTGTTTCGAAAACTTTGAGCTCATTGCACTGTAATGCCTCCAGGGCATGTTGTCTGCGATGCCAATGTGTGCTGAAATTATTACAAAAATAATAAACATATCTCTAGCCACCAATACATTTCCCGTTCTATGGTGGACAGCAATAGTAACACCAATACAAAAAAAGAATATTACACATATACTAAAATAGAGAAAGAGAATGTTACACATATACAAGAGTAGCGCCCCATCAGCATCCTACCGTGTCTCTCGAGATCTCGATACTAGAGAGAAAAGTCTGTGATCAGGTGACAGAATATATAAATATGACCAATATACTACACCTCACACGGTCGGGATTTCGACAACGAACCACAGCATAACCACAGCTATGGTTGATGTAGTTGATAATACAATGATAGCTCAGGACAACGGCGATGCAACAATTTTGGTTCTCTTAGACTATTCGCGCGCTTTTGACATAATGAAGAGATCCTTACTATTAGCCAAATTAAAGTACTATGGTTTTTGCCATAACACAATCGCATGATTTTCGAGTTACTTAAATGAGCGGACACAAGTAGTGGAAGTAGACGACGATAGTTCTACGTCGAGGTCTAAACCGAGTTTAGTAAACAGGGGCGTCCCCCGAGGCTCAATTATCGGCCCACTATTGTTTGCTCTTTACTGCGCTGATATAATAATGAACATAAAGTATTGCAGATTACGCGGATGATATACAGATTTACATTTCATGGAGCCCCAGCAGCACGAGACTTGCAGTGGAAAAACTGAATGCAGATCTAGCAAACATATAAGGTTGGTCCAAAGCAAACGCCTTGGTACTCAGCTCTGATAAAACAAAATATATGGTTCTCGGCACTAGGAGACAAATTGACAGCACACTATTGAACATGCGTACAATAAATATTGAAAATGAGACGATTGGGCGAGTAGCAGTGGCAGTTAGGAGTACTTTTAGATGAAAAACTTAGGTTTGAAAAACAAATCATCACCACAGCCCGTAATTGGTTTTATAAATTAAAATTATTCTATCGAATTAGAAGTTTTATACCAAGTGAATGAAACGCTAATTCTTTCGAAGTTGAATTATGCCGATGCAGTAATTGGGCCGTGTCTCCTTAACGCGGTCAAAAAACCTGATACAAAAAGTGCTAAATGCATCCGCCTGATACTGTTTCGACATCCCACCGCGAGAACATGTTGCACCATACATGCAAAGATGCTACGAATGGAACACAGGAGGCATGTTCACTTTGCAACATTGCTCTTCTGTGTGATAAAGTTCAAAACACCCTCATATCTATATAGCAAGCTGCAATGGTCATGAGATAAGCAGCATAGCTACCATACGAGAGCAGCTTAAGACATGCTTGTATCCCATCCCCATAGCACCGCGGCGTTCAGAGGTAGCTTTAGGTACTCGCCCACCAAATGTTGGAATAACCTGCCACCTCCAATAAGAACATCACAATGCATAAAATATTTTAAAACTAAGGTAATGGCTTACGCCTGTTCGAACTGCAAACATTCTCTTGAGCACAGCTCTTGGTTGAGATGAGAATTCTAAGAAGTGAGGTAATTGGTTGCTGTTATGTAGCATTTTCTATATT
>JAFELO010001977.1:0-30552 GCA_017140195.1 Eumaeus atala
CATTAGGAGGACAAACGAGCAGACGGTACATTTGGTGACTACCGGAGCTCATCAGCCTCCGCACGTGCGTCAGGTGATCTCCGTCACAAAAGCCCACCAACTGTTAACAACAGCAAAGCTATCACTTGTGGAGTCTTCCCCAATTGTGCCGCAAGGTGACTGCTTTGTGTCGCGTTTCCTGCGGTGCGTGAGTTTCCGGTAGTCCTTTGGTGGGGCACGTTGTACGAGGGCAACATGTCGACAAAACCTATATGAGGATGTTTATGGACGTCGGTGGTCACCAGAAGGCTGAGGCTGCTCTTTTGCTTCCGTACGATATAAATAATGTACAAAAAAAAAATTTAATATTTTCTCTTACTGAAACGTCGTCAACCCTATCCAAAAATAACCAATGACCTCAATTTGTAATCCGGGGGTTTTGCTAGTTGAGCGCGAGCATTTGATCGAAACCCTAACCCTATCTTTAAAGACAGAGGGGGGAAGGGGGTCTTCATATCTCCGTTGTCTTTTATTAGCTATTAGCTGATTGTTAATGGTTAAAATAATTAGTGACCATTAAAATTATCGTTGCGTTATTGCATGGATACCATCAAGGCGCGTCGCAGCGGCTGTTACTTGGCGGCATTATAGCTTGCGATTAAGAAGATATATTTTTCGTATATATATTTTTTTATAGAATAGGGGGCAAACGAGCAATCGGAACCTTTTTACGACTACCGACGCCCATGAACATCCACATAATTACTATGCCGATGCGTTGCTCTCCTTTACCCCCCATTGACGCGTTTCGTGCGGTTTGTGAGTAGCCACTCACAAACCGCACGAAACGCGTCACTGAAGATGTCACTTTACGGCGATGTGAGCGAGAGGTACCTTCCCGGTCGTGCCGGCCCAATTCCTTTATATAGGAGGATGCAGTGTCATGCACTATGCATGGCACTGCAACCTCCTGTGTAACTACCTCTTCCTAGCTATAGAAGTACGAAAAATACTTATTATGACTTAAAAACACTAGCTTAAAAAATCTGACTGTGCACGACTTTAGCCATCTTTTTTTATTAGCTAATAGCCGTTTTAATTGATTCAATATGGTTTCGTTCTGAGTTATACCGAAGAGTAGGGAATAATAATTTATTCAATAAGCCGATTTCATCGCGCAACGGGCTATCAGACCATCCACCTCTGACGTCTACGGTAAGATTTTATTAAAATATATTTTAAACATTTTAATAAAAAATACTGTCTTTTTAATCTAGGTATTATAGGAAAGTGATTATTTTTAATCCAAGAGTTATTAATTACTTTTAAAAAACTTAAGAAGTATACGCGAAAGTTATACATTACAACAAAACTACTTAAGTATACGGTTTTAATCGCGATTTATTTAATCACTTAACTAGTTCAACTTTGCAGTGATAATCCGTAAAAGAAGTTTTATTGCATTGATTGTTAATATATTTCAAAGTTAAGCTACGGGATTACGAGGGCCACACCATGGTTCAAGCCTTGTCGTGGCGGTGGGGTTCAGTAGCTTGGGGTGAACCTGGGCGAAGCCAACTGAACTGGAGGGGCATGTTCTTTGCACCCTTCATATAATAAGAAGGACTAAAGAGCGGGTGGAGGATCGCTCTTTGTACTCCTATAATAAGAAGAGTGGGCAAAAGAGCAACAGGAGGAGGCGCTTTTGCGCACGGGGCAAGGGAACCTCACTCCGTTGCACTGTCCCAAAGTACGTGGGGTTGTCCTGTAGTGCGGGGCAACCATGCTGTGGAAGAGGCGTCGGTCCCTTAGGGGACTGACTAGCCGTCGAAATGCCGTGATGATTTGTTGTTCCGGGACACTTCACCAATGGCGGCACTGATGGCATTTTTGTGGGTATTCGGCACTATAATGTGCTGCGAGTCCCACACACCACTGGACCCCACCCAGGGCCAGTGAAGGCGCGTAAATGCGTTTCCCCGCGTCAACAATATAAAAGGGATGACGAGTGCAGGAATCGCATTCTGTCATTACAATTATCTGTACTGTATCTGTCGGTACGATCATCGTTGGTTATTTGTCTCGCAGTGATTGAGTTCAATGTGCTAACTTCAGATAAGACGCAGCTTCCTTCAGAGGCGATGACATTTAAGCAGCGCTTAAGGGCATTATTCAGATGGGCGATCGTTTGGCAGTATTGAAGTTTGTGCTGTTACATCAAACTTTATCCAGGAGGTATGAAAAATAGTTTCTAAAACACAATACATTTAGCGATATGAAGGGCAATTTTTAAAGTCATAAAAATCACTTTTAATCTTATTATACTTATAATTCAGATTATTTTAGTTATTCATGAGATAAATGGGCTCTTTTTCTAATTCTCTGTAAAGCTATAAAATCGTACGCTAAAATGAGGGTACACATAGTTAACTAATTTGGAAAGAGTGACCTGGGATATTCAAACAACACCCTGTCGCTGATGCATCCAGGTCATGCCTTGTCAGTAGCTGGTGCTTGCCCTAATTTCTCCCTCCGTTCCAATGGGTCACCGAATTCTAGCGAACCGTATGAAAACTGACAGCATAATTATCACTTTACGTGGTAGCCCTTTGGTTACCACGGTTGGACCGAATTCGGCTACAACGTAGCATGGCACTACAGCAGTAGGATATACCGAGATTGTCTTGCATTCCTTTCCCATTCCCCCAATGGACCACTGGAATTGGGAACGAAAAACGAACGAAGCTTGCAAAATGTTAGTGTAGTAATATATTACCAGCATCAATGACGGCCTCGTACGCCTTCTCCAGCAGTATCCGGCACATGGGGTCCATGGTGTGCGCCTGCTTGAAGTGCACGCCGAAGAACGAGGCGTCGAACTTGTTCACGTTATTGATCTTGCCGGTCCGCTGCGGGATCTCGGGGTGGGCGAGCTTCCAGCGGCGCGCGTCTCCGGAGATGAGGTCCACCTGGGGACATACGAGCATTATTGATATTACATAAGTATAGCTTTCACCCTATGGATTTTGCTGTGTAATATCTATCCCCGTATATTTTTTGGTAAAAAAATGTATTTTTATTTTAGATTGTAAAATAACTGCGCCGAATTTCATTGAAATACGTTATACCGATTGGCGCAAAAATGAAAGAAATAATACAATAAATATTTCTAAAGAATTACAGATTCTAAATTTAAATTAAAACTAAAGTATTTATGAAATTATGTCCAGGTCAAGAACACCAGTATCTTTACCGTGATACATTTTCGTTTTTCTGACTTACATAATAATTATAAGTACCACCATAGCTAACAGCTTAAAGAGTGTCAAAAATGAAGTTCCTCCGATGTGGTGTACCACAACTGATGAAACTAGCTGCCGCACCAGAGGAAGCTCATCAAGTTAGTATCTATCTTTTGGAGGCCGAGGTTTATTTTGTTACTATCATTTATATACTTGTGTACATAGACGGGAATATATGCTAAAATATATGCGTATTCAGGTCAATATTTTAATAAATATTACATTCAGTTTGTTTTTTTGCTGTAGTCGTTGTAATAAAATCGTGGAAGTTCCGTAGAAAAATACTTGATCTTTACTTTTTCATTGAACAGGTTAAACATGTTAAAATATGCGCTTCCGTAGCTGAAAATAGTTTCCACAAAATGCACCTTACTACAATACTACCGCTACTAGTCGTTCTAGCTTCTGAGCTATCCTCATGTGCTCATCCCACCGCATGGTGGGAAAACATTTCATCTCCGAATTTACAACTATTTATTTGTATTGTTATTCTTGAAAGCAAAAAATATTTTTTTATTTTTAAATAGCACAAAAAAGACTTGGAAATTTGCATATGCCGCACGAAATGTGATATTAAATTAAGGTAAAGCCCTCCCAGCCCAGTGTCGGCTAAGGCGACCATCTCTATACAGACGGACGGCTCCAGACATGTTACAAGTGTGTGCGCAGACACAAGTGCACTGCCTACCCACATCATACTACTTGCGATTCATTCCAACTTGACTGTCACGAGCGAAGAAGCATCAGGCGCAAGACCAGCTTGATGGGCTGGGATGAGCATGGGAATGTCCCCTTCTCTACTTGGGACTGTTTTCAGAAATTGAAAATCTTAATAACACTTGTTTTGTTATATAACCCCGGACATCGCAAACTGTGGTTGAATATGTTTTAACTTATCTTGCCTCCTTTGTGGGAGGGGGAGGGGTAAGCGGTGCAGGAGGTATCTATATATGCGGATGTTAATGGGCGCCGGTAGTTGCGAATTAACTACAGTTGGTCGTTTTCTTAAACAGTCTTGGCCCAGACCCCGTTTCTCCCACTGCTACATCCAGCTAGGCTGTGAAAAATATCTTAAAATTTACATGCCTTATTGAATAAATTCTCCTCGAGATGCTTGACGGAGTCGGAGTCGGGGAAGTACCCGGAGATGCCGGTGATCAACACCTCCTCGCCGGGCGGCGGGTGGGACAGCCGGTGACCCGACGTCAGCCTGTCTTCCGACCCGAGGATTGGTGCCATCTGGAAGTACATCAACAGGTCAGGTCCATTTCACTCCTGCTTGCTTTCTTGATGTCCCTAGTTTTATACCTGACTGCGTCAGAAGGACCGTAATGTTCTTCGACTTTTCTATGTTCCCTGCTACTGTCTGATACAGATTTTAACGTATTAGGTGGTAATATAATTGATATATGATATGAGACGCTTGGTTCGCTCTGCCTACCCCATTGGGGACCTGGCGTGTGCCGTTGTTATGTATCATTCTCAATTCAGCACGTGACTCCTACAGGTTCAGTAGCTTACATCCTGGAGTGGGGTATCCGTAACTCACGCCCTACCATGTGACTGATAATTGTAGGCAAATAGTTATGCAACATTTAAAATTCACCTGCTGCTTAATTCAGGTCAAAGATTTTTGTATTGTGTACGCAGTTACATTTGCAAGTCAAAAAATAATTAACTTGAATATTGAATGTTTATATTAAGACGTTGGTAGCGCGTGTAGTAAGAATTAGCGTCAGCGCTACGCCGTTTAGAACTATTGAAATAAATATCAGTGGCGGTACTACGCGGGCCCAGGGTGAATTGGGATGAGGCCAGTACTTCTCTATAGAGTAGCTCAACTAATGACATAGCATTTGTATTACATAATCAGTAGCTCAACTAATGACATAGCATTTGAATTACATAATCAGTAGCTCAACCAATGACATAGCATTTGTATGACATAATCAGTAGCTCAACCAATGACATAGCATTTGTATTAAATAATCGGTAGCTCAACCAATGACATAACATTTGTATTACATAATCAGTAGCTCAACCAATGACATAGCATTTGTATTACATAATCGAATATTTTGGAGTGGAGCCTGCGTTTAGGAAAACGAAGTGTTGGTCGACCGTTCACCAGGTGGGAAGACGATCTCCATGCAGTAGCCGGTCTGGGATGGCTGCGAGTAGCAGGAGATCGGTCGTCTTTGCGTTCGTTAAAAATGTCTAGCAGTGGACCGATAAGCGCTGATAATGATGCTGATGATGGTGAATCGTACGTATCGTGTTAAACGAATAATATTTTATTTCTTTATTATATAGGGGGACAAATGAGCAATAAGACCCTTTTTATGACTATAGACATAGGCTTTATTGTCGTGTAGATGCGTCCCCACCGGCCACTCACGAACTGCAGGAATGCGAATAGCTGTCACTTTACGGCGGTACCAAGTGAGCGAGAAGTACCTCCCCGGTCGTGAAGGTCTAATTCGGCTGTAATGCAGCAGGGCACTACCTTTTATAATTAAGGTAACTTTACTAAGTTACAGGAGATATTCAAGGGGCCTTTAGATCGGGGCCCACCAGGGCAGTGGTCCCTACAGGACGGGGGCCCTTTAGGCCGGGCGTCCGTGGCATTTTGCCCATAGCTACACTACCGACCTGGAGGATATTTCTACTAAACGTGACACGATCTACATTTCCTCATGGCTGTCAGTTGTTTAATGTTTTTAAGCTATAATAACTGTGATTTAAGAACACTTGGTTCACTGGAAAACAATCATACCGACGCCGGCCAGAGAGACCACTCACTCCCACTATATGGAGCTGTTACCGAGAGTTCGGAGCTGATTTTGAAGATGGAGTGAAAGAGAACAACACATCTCTATCTATGTGCGAGTTAACATTGTCGCGTTGTGCAGATGTCTAAGCGTAAATGGTCATCAAAATATTTCTGCTGTTCGCTTTCCCTACTATCCCATCAAATGTTTCAGGCAATTCAGTCTCGACAGGACCAAGAATATTGAATTACAAAGAGAAATGGAATCTAAGACCTAAGTCGGTATGGTGCGGGTTGTGTGCAGCCGGTGGGCCATTGGATGGAAGGAGGAAAGGAGAGCAATGTACGTGCAAGACAATAATGAGATGTCTTTGGGCGTCGGTAGTCGGCAATAGGATGCAGTAGCTCGTTTGCCCCCTATACAAAAAAAAAGTGGACGACAAGGAGTAGAAAATTATTTCAAACTACTGTCAAATGTTACAGCACCTTGATCCAATAAATAATCAATACACGTTGGATACAAGTCATTTACAAGTCAAAGAGCCTTCATGAAATACAATTATAATACATTACCATTAAATTACATACTAATTATGTAACTTTTCTGAAAAATATGTATTACGGTAAATTGGAGCTTAGTACTAAGCGATAAAGTTCTAATTTACAGGACGGCATGAACTTAAATAGATATTTTAATATATACGCATATTTGCGTTCATATTAAAGTGTAATTCGTTTCAAAAATCGATTGAATTTGGTTAACAATGGTTAAACTTTACGTTTTGAGTATTTATTGTCGATATACGCGCATTCAAAAAATGATTCTATTTGGCAAGCGTGCACGGTGTTTTGATTTAGGCTTTGAAACTTATGCATATAAATATCTAAATGCGGTGCTTTCAGAAACGGTGGGTTTAGCTAAGAGTTAAATGTCACTGACAGAGTGAGATAGCAAGCAAAGCTAGCATTAAATTTGAATACAATAAAGACATATTTTAAAGAGTAGGGTTCTTAAAATATTTTTTAATGTAATGTGTAATAGATTTGATACATTTCGTTAAGCTGTTCAGGCAGCCGTTGGCAGGCAACGTCTTCACACGTGTATGTGAATGTATGAAGTGAATGACATCTGAGGGGTACAAACTTAGCTTATTGTGTAGATGAGATGTCACAAGAACATTTTTATGTAACATTTGCCAGAGGAGATCTAGATTTGCACTGTCAAACTAATCAGATCTCAAGTTGAACCAAGCCGCTAAAATTCTACACCGTATTGATGTCTTACATCACGCGAATGCTACTCACCATGGTCGCTGTAAATAAAAACCATGGTCGCTGTAAAGCTTCTGAAGCGCTGTAAAGCGGGCTAGATAAATAATCAAATATATCACAGTAACATCCGCAATAGCAGTTCTGTACCGTATTCAAAATACATTCTACCATCAGCATGCTACTGTGAGTATTGTGTACTACCGCTCAATTGTCTCTGCAGGCACCGCCGCGCCGTGCCTGTTCAATATTTATTAATTAGGCCTCTCAAAATGTGTAATTATTGGAATCTGTAAAAATTGTTATTTTATTAAAGATTCGTTAACGTGAGTTACGTTAACGTACTCCTGGTAAGTACGTTTAATTGGTGTATTATAACTTAAAAAAAACGGCTTTTGAGGTGATGAACGTAAAAAATACAAAGCTCTTTGTTTATATTTCACACCATGCGTCTGCGTCTGTTCTTGTTAATTTAATAGAGCTTTTATGAGGAAATTAAATATTGAGAAAATAAATAGTTTTATGGTTTTCCAATGTTTAGAGCCATGGCCAGCTGTAGAAGTAATAGTTTATGTATGAAGAGCATTTCAAAATTATGTATGTAAGTTTGGATAGATAAAATGAAGACGTGTATTGTTGCATTAATCTGAACTAAGTCGTAGTTAGTTTATATTACTTGTTATTACATATAACACCCTTTCACTGAAGCTATAAATCTACCTTTTTGCATCTATATTTTGCTGTTTTGGCAAAAACGTTTAACAGTGCGCGCACCAATATCCATGACTTTTTTGTCATTGACCTGGTAAATCTTTTAAATAAATTTTACTGAAATTTTATGTGACAAAAAAAATTTTGAAATTCAAACTACATTTTACACTTTGAATATTTATATGATCAATGTAACAATTATTTATATATTTAATGTCACATTTGTAGAATACATTCTGGGCATATACTGGTAATTATTAATAATAACACAAAGACTTTTGTATTATTAATTTATTATGTACAAATAAATTCTTTTAATCGATTAATTACGTTTTTTACTAAAACAATACGAGTATATTGGAACAACAATTTGACAGTAACTTCGATTAAAATGATGTTGAATAATCCTTTTAGAATGTGATCGGACGATTCCAAGGAAAAGAAGATTATAATTTCTTCGCTTATATTAAACGACAAGCGCAACTGTGGCGTTAGATAGTATATAAACAAAAAAATTACTGGATCTGTATCTCTATATAGCCGGTCGAAAACAAATCATACGCTAATCTCTGTCCTTAAATTACCCCCCTTCATAGGCTGGAATCACAGGTACCTTCCAAGGATAGTAATTTCCTTGGAAGGTACCTGTGATTCCAGCCTCAAGGAATGTTGCAATGTCAATGTTAACAAAGCAGTCCTTCTGACCGAAAATATCCATCTAGCCGATCACCCACATCCTTAACCCTACACTTATTAACACGAAGGTCGTACATACTTGGAAATAATGCTTTAAGCTTTAAAGAATATTACAATATCTAAAATAATAAAGCAATCCGTCTATACGATAATATACATCTAGCCGGTCAAATAAGCATCACACTCAGCTAAGTCTATCTTGAGATAATATAAAGGTTATGGCATCACTTGAAAGAATGTTGCGACAGCAAATGTTAGAAAAAAAAAGAGTCCATGTAGAATATTATTGCCGTCTAACAAGTCAAGTAAATAGCCCACTCTGTTAACTCAAATATAACTAGTAATAGCCCGAAGACCATAATCAGTTCCTTGCTTTAAACAGTGTTACAATACCAAAAGTTAAAAAGAAGTTCGTCAGCCGCAAACTCTACTTCTATAAGCAGAACTTTATACGTACCTCCGAAGTAAACTAAGTAATATAGCAAAATAAAAAAAGAAATGGTGAAATAAGGACCTCGCTTGTTCATCTCGATCTCAAAATAATGAGAAGGTCGTGTGTACCTTACGATATTCCATCCTAAGCAATATTGCTAATGCAAAATTAAAAGGATAGTATAGCTCAAACAAAAAGGGACACCCCCTTTTTGTTTAACCTGTTCTATCCGTCTATTCGATCATACAAGTAACCCGCTTCTAAATAATTCTACTAACCTTAAACTTACGTACGCTACAAGCTTTAAGGATTGTTAAAATAGTAGATTAGTAGTAGCGTTGTATTAAGAAAGTTCAACTGGACAAAAATCCGTCTACCGGGTCAAATATGGACCCATCATCCGCCACACGGAAGCTACTTTTTGTATCCATTGCCAAAGCATTAAAATTTTTCTTGGAAGTTTAGATGAAATTTTTAATTGCGCTTTTGTAACAGATATGAATATTACTTACGGCGTTATATAGTTCGGTTGCGTCGGGAATCGAATCTGTTACGTGGACTGCGGTGTCCACTTCACGACTGGCCGAGGCGGTGCGCTGCGCTGCCTTTATTAAATCGGGAATTTCAAAATTTACATACAGCATGTTCTGGAAATGTTTATTCAGCACATATGCACAGTGTAATACAACGAGTGGTTCCTGGCTTGGCGGTCCAAGTGTGACCAAAACAAAAACATATCTTCATTCAAATACTATCGCGCGGTGATAAAATAACTTTATTGTAGGTATGCCTTGCCGCATTGCAGTCAAATTGCATCGGCAAGACCGGGCATGAGACCTCTCGCTCACATGATACGGCCGCAAAGCGACAGCTATGCTTTTACATTTATGGGTTGTGTGAGTCTCAGTTGGCCCATTGGAGAGGAGGAGAAAAGGTGAGCAACGCATTTACACAGCGTATAACAAAAATACATGGGCGTCGGTACGCATGAAATGGCACCGGTAGCGGTTTTGTCAATTTATCCTGAAAAAAAAAATAACATTTCCATATTTGCTGAAGTAGACATTTTGATTATAATTGAATTTAAATATGCTATACAACGTTTAAAATATTCAAGCACCTATAGTTCATATAACAGCCATCGAAATTTTATTTTTGTTAATCCTCAACAATTTGAATTTAGCTGAAGAAGTGTACTATACATAGGGGCAGGGTTTTGCTCTCGACATGGCAAGTTCTATGTCCAGTAGAGCTGGAACAAACTCGTATGGTGACTCGTTGAACTGACAATGGGATGGAGTCACACTCTCAGGAATTCAGGCTAGCATGGTTCTCGAGTAGATGCGTCTGTTGGAAAAACGAAGTGTGTGAATCATATCCACGTGATAGGATTCATTTAAACTTTGTCTGACTCCGTGTAATTCTCTGAGTTCCCTTCAGGTTTTACTTAACATATTAATATTCAGATATTCACTGGTTTGTTTGCAATACTTGTTGCAAGGTTTAAAGTTGTAGGTTTAGTAAATATGAAATCCCTCGTCATTCATCTGTCAAAAACAGTAGGTGCCTTACATGTAGCGGACACGACACGATAATGTAAGATTCATCTATCTTCAAGCGAGGTACTAAATACAACACTTCTAAAATGTTTAGGCGTATTAATCGGTGCGTGGGTGTCAATTTGTAATGGACTGCATAACACAGTATTTAATTTCATTTAATTATCAGGAAAGCGTTTAGTAAATAGCAACACAATTTATTCTAGATGATTTAGAGAATGATATAAGACATATGTTAGTGTCAACTAT
The DNA here is from genome assembly GCA_017140195.1 of Eumaeus atala. NCBI lineage: Eukaryota > Metazoa > Arthropoda > Insecta > Lepidoptera > Lycaenidae > Eumaeus > Eumaeus atala. Next base: position 10,969 of record JAFELO010001977.1, read on the forward strand.
GAGATATAAAGAATTGTTTTTCTAAATACGTATTCTAAGTTTATGGATATTATTCTTTATGATATAGTACAGATGTAATTTTGCCAAAACTAAATATTTTCGACTAAACATACTTGTAAAGCTTATTCCCAGTAGAGATAAATTGTCGTATTTCTTTTGTTTATTTTTATCATATGACTTGAAAATAGATTATTTATATGTAATGTTGGTACGAAAGGGATTGCATTTTTAAAAGCAGGTACTACGCATATTTCTTTATAAATTGATTTTAAATTTAATGGTGTTGTTTAGCATCATCTGAGTTATAAACATAGTGAACTAAAAGAAACATTTAAAAGTTTATACTTTTCCACTAAACGAGGTGATTATATGTTAAAATTGATTTTCTTCAATAGCACAACACACAATTTCTCTCAATTATATAAAATATTTTTCGATATCCAAAGTTTATTTATCTTTTAAATTTTGTATTTACAAATTCAATTGATTTTTTAACACAATATGCTGATTATGCATAGACTTCCCATGTTTTTTTAAACTGTGTATAACGTTTATTATTATAGGAGTGTGTTTGTTAAATATATGTCTATAAAACCTTTAAAAAATATATAAAGCTTATTCCAAGTGGTCTCCATTAGTTGCAATACCGCCCATAGAATGTGTAAAAATAAAAAGCTCAAAGCAAGTATTATATAAAAACGACACTAAAAATAGAAAAAAGTATTTACCTTTTTACATTACAGCGATTCCCGAGGGAAGTTTAAAGTGTGTCATTTGTTAAGGCGGTATTAGTGGCCGGGCTGATATCGATGACACAGCTGCGACAGGCGATCACATGATGTGATCGTGTCGTGGGACGTAAAGCGTCTTGATAGGTGATGTGCAAGTCTGTTGTTTCTCAGTTTGACGCGTACCAGATCAGTTTGGGGTCGAGGTTTAACAGTTCCGTGAGCCAGCCCGCGGCCGCCAGGTCACGTACACACCCCGGTCTAATTGAAACATTCAAATTCTAAACGAGCGCGAAATAATTACATTTACTCGAACGTATGAAAAGTGTTATTTAGCCAGCTGTTAATTCTTATTTCATCTGCATTGTGTACATACAAAGCTTGCTGGACCACGTCTGTACGAAGAGTGATATGATTAACAATCTGGTTGCCTGTAAGTCGGTTTACGGATGATATCACTTTCCGTGATAACGGTTCTCTAACTGCTCTATGAACCTACCGTCCTATGGAGGTAAAGAGACTACATGTACATTCGTATCGTTACTATAGCGCTATACTTTTCAGTGCATGCGTTAACGATTTACAAGACGTTATCGTTTTTTTTTCGTACCTAAACTTATGCTGTCGATGCGAAATGTAGCAAAAACAGCTTCATCGGTCTGCTGTGAGTGCGCTTCCGGCGACGAGACTTGGATTAGAGTAGAAAAGTGGCCCGATCCAACACTCTCCCGCAGATGGGCGAGATGTATCCCGCCGTGAAAATATTTATAATGGCTGATTTAACTGTTATTGTCATGGTATGGAAACTCCTCCTGGACGATATCCTTAAATTGCCGAGACCAGAGGGTGTGAGCTTTGTGGCATACGCAGACGATTTGACGCTTGCGTTCAAGGCGCCGTCACGTACCGTTATCGAACAGACATGTTCCACGAACTTGAACAGTTTATTGGATTGGGGGACCCGTAATATACTAACATTTTCCGCAGCCAAGTCCCAGACCATGACAATTAAGGGTCGTTTTAAGAGCGGACCGACCATTAGGATGTATGGTGCCTCGATCGCGAGTGTATCTGTGACCAAGGTGGTTGGGGTACACATAGACGATGCTAGTTCATTTGCGCAGCATGCGGTTTTGATGGGCGAGTAGGCCGGCAGCCCTTTCGGGAAGGTCTCACGTGTCTCTCCTCCCTCGTGGGGTATGAAGTACCGGGCACTTAGGTTCCTGTCCCACGCAACCTATGTTGCAATCCTGCCATATGCTGCAGCGCTTTGGTGTCGACGCTTTCAGTTGTATGTTGTACGTAGTGCATTATTACGCACCCAAAGACCAGCTTTGATTTTAGTGACGAAGTCCTAAGCGGTTATTATCATGGTAACCGTCTCTCCCTGTCTTTCTTTTTTCCTTTATTTTTATTTTTAATGTGAATGTATTACGTATTTAGTAATACATTCACATTTTCAGTTCTATAAATCAACGTGGATACTCGCAGTCAGAGACCTGCCCATGGCTTCCTTCTCTACTTATATTATCTATGTGTCCGCATCATGAGAAATCACTCTTATTCTCTCAAACGCAACCAAGTGCAAACAACTCTAAAATTTCTTTAAATGGCCACCATGAGTCAAAAGTGTTATGTTAGATACTTTCGTCATCTTTTCATAAGTTATATGTTGCGCAAGTATATTATAACTCATAAAATACTCAATTGAAACACTCACCGCCTGTATACTCATTACCAAGTTCAATAGAATTGAAAATGAAGGAATATTTAAAATGGAATAATGATGCATTATGGTCTAATATTCTGTATATATATTTGTTGCTACTGCTGTAATAACCATAGCGATAATATAGATAGAGAAGGGCAGCCAACCCGAACCGTTGTTGTCACGAAGAAAGAGACAACAAATGTGGTTTATTCCTCTAATTTTTAATTATTATCTCTGCGAAGTGCGCATGCGAGATAAGATGCACAAAGCTAGTGATGCATTCTCATCTTCCTTCTCTATTAATCAAGACGGCCGCTCGCCGTCACATAACTGCATATGTTTTCTCTGTTCCGTTTAAATTATCTGCATTATTATTAATAACTCGCGTTATTGTCTTTAAATTTAAATTCCCTTAACATAGAGAAAAAAGAGAGAAAGGGAGAGAGAGAAAGGAGCCAACCAATAAGTCAAAGAACTAAAAGAAGTCGATGTCAATATGTGCAAAAGTACATCATTATGGCTGAACATTGTAATTTGTATACTTCGCGAGGTGTTAGATTAATTGCGCATTCTTTTGTGACAGACATCAATGAAAAATAAAGAGAACAGTAGAGAGACTAAGAAGACTGAGAAATATGTCTAGGTCTATAGGAGGTACGGAAATAAAAGTATGATATAGCAGTGTTCCAGTGTTTAGCAATTACAAACATTCTGAAATCGGGATGCATCCCTCCCACCTGCGGGAGAAAGGGTCCCTCGACCAACTCGACGACAAGATTCAAGACCAAGTGTTATTGCCTCTTGGCGCCCGACTAGTACTCATGTCAATTTAACGAAGCTGAATTGGTCTCCTCTTCGCTTCCACAGCGGCAATAGAGACTTTATTTGCCACGCAGTCATGTTTACATAAAATCTCTTCCAATCTAAATAAAATAAGGCGAAAGACACAATATTTATATGTGGCTTTTTTATTGCATAAAGGGACAAACGAGCTGTCGGAGTCATTTAGTGATAGCCAACACCCATAAACATCCTTACGTTCACTGGTCAGATGCGTTGCCCTCAAAACATCCCCTTTAATAGACCACGGGCCACCCAAAAAATCGCATGCCATGGGTAGCCATAACTTTTAGTAGGTTGGAGAGGTACATCCTCGGCAGTGCCGAACGGTTTCGGCAGCAATACTTACATTACTCTTACCTCCCGGGTGTTAATGAAAGTCGGTGACGGTGGAGTTCAGTTCTATACCATAGAAGAGGGTTGCAAACGAGCAATCGGAGTCTTTTTACGACTATCGATGCCCATGAACATCCAAATAATTACTATGCCGCTGCGCTGCCTCGTTTCCCCTCCCCCAATGGGTCACCGGCTACTCACAAACCGCATGAAACACGATACTGAAGATGTCACTTTACGCCGGGATCAAGTGAGCGAGAGGCACCTCCTCGATCGTGCCGGCCCAATTCCGTTGCATAGGGGGACATAGTGTCAAGTACCACGCCTCCTAAAAGTTCATTCAGTGGTGGCACTAGCTCTTCCTAAAAGTTCACTCAGTGGCACTGGCTCTTCCTAAAAGTTCACTCAGTGGCACTAACTCTTCCTAAAAGTTCACTCAGTGGCACTAGCTCTTCCTAAAAGTTCACTCAGTGGCACTAGCTCTTCCTAAAAGTTCACTCAGTGGCACTAGCTCTTCCTAAAAGTTCACTCAGTGGCACTAGCTCTTCCTAAAAGTTCACTCAGTGGCACTAGCTCTTCCTAAAAGTTCACCGTTATAGTTCTCCGTCGTACGCCGATTGTCGTCCTTTTCAGTGCTCCTCGCACTGAAATGCAGTGCAGATAGCGCTGCGTAGCTGTTCACTTGTTATTCATCATGAATGTTGAATACATTCCTTTATTTTATTTGCACACTACTCACCATTGTCATTTATTTACCTTTGCCAGCATTGCAGTGGTACACCACTGCAATAAATATTTTATTCAGTAATCCTACAGGACTACGGAATAAAATATTTCTATTCTATTCTGTACCTTTGACTAAATATCAATTTCCAGCAAAAATTGATATCATTCAGCTGAGCATAGGGAAAAAATTTGGTCGTTCAAATAGTCGCAGTATTTTAGCAAGTGAGTACCAAAGCTCATAAACATCCGCACAATCATACATTGCCCCAATGGGCTCTCACATGCTGCACGAAAAGCGACAGCCATCACTTCGCGCTGGTGTTCTGAAAGCGATGGCTCCCCCGGGCGACGCGGTTGCAGCCCAGCAGCGGCAGGGGTACGGCCTGTTGTTGAGGCGCCGCTCATTCCCGGAGCCGGCAGCCGCGAGGTCGCCACAGGCCATCTATCGGTAAACAACTCATTAACAAACAATGCTTGGACGTTGGAACCCATGCATGCGATCATAGCACGATACCCCTCCACTGCAGCCGCACATCATCAGACTCCCTCGTGTCGGCTCGGCGCGGGATGTTAATTTATTAGAAATAGCAGAAACATATTTTTACTTCTATTATACTAGCGATCCACTCCTGTTTTGCCCGCGAACAAATTATACATTCATATTCTCCCTCGCAAACCCGCATTGAAATCCGTTCACCAGATATTGAAAAACTCTATCACATATTATCTATTTCTTTCCTTTCCTTTCTTTTCTTGTAATAATATATAAAGGGTCTTTGGTTTGTAACAATTATACATTTACAACAAAAAAGAAGCGACGAATAACTCAACAACAACTTGCCCCTGAAGCCGGCCTCACACAACTCAGTGCAACCGGGGAATGAATACGCAATCATATTGAAAAAGTCTTAGAAGCGCTTGAATTTTTGTTCAAAATTTTTATGCGACCACGTAATGCTCCATATTCACATGAGTCCATTGGGTTAAAAATAGTCCAGGCATATCCTTACCCAATGAGTGAGCCGCTTGTGCCGGCATTTCGGCATTAAAATCCAGCATGCCATTACTTTTTACTACAAAATGTCTAACAAAACACTTGCTACAAAGATAAAACTTAATATTTGAGTGTTAACAATTTCATTTTGAACGCACGAGACCGAATTTAAAATGGATTGCAGCCTGCGACAGGAAATTACAAACGTCCTCTATAGAAACACATGCTTGGGCATCCTGGTTGCGTTACATTACTGCTCAGAAGGAAAACGAGCCGGGGGCATTTTATGTTGTTATGGCGTTATGGCATAAGAGAGACTCGCCTTTTGTTGGCTGACGTCCGAAGAGCAAAGGATGTGAACATTTAATGGTCTCCTCCTTACTCCCAATGGGCCTATACCAAACGCATGGTACGCAACATTTATTACCTAATAAGTATTAGTAAGAGGTAGTGCCATGCTGCACAGGAGGAGGTAGCGCCATCCATAGTATATGAAAGTATACAGGGAGGTACCTCTCGCTCACTTACCGCCGTAGCTCACACCTATAGTGTCGCGTTTCGTGTGGCTTGTGAGTATCCGGTGGCTCATTGGGGGGCAGGTGAAAATGAGGGCAACGCATCGGCATGAGTATGATGACGTTCATGGGCGTCGTTGGTCGTTGAAGGGTTCCGATTTCTCGTTTGTCCCACTATACTATAACAAGAAAAGTATTGAGCTCACAGAACACGTACACTCCCACTTTTGCTGAATGATTTCACACAGACACAAGTGGCCCTGTGACGCATCATCGAGAGCCCGACTGGCTATGATGTTCATCTGCCTCCAGTAGCATATGGCACCCGCAAGGAGAAGGATAATTATGAGTAAGAGGCACTACCATGCTGCATTGCAGCCGGATTAGGCCGACATGATTTAGCTGACATGACATCGCCGTAAAGTTAAAAGTTATATGCTATGCGGTTCGTCCAGGCCGACTGCGGGGGAGGGCAGTGAGAGGAGGGCAACGCATCTACGTAATAGTCATGTGAACGTCCATGGGCGTCGGTAGTTATCGAAAGGCGAAAAAATTAAACTTATAAGCTCGGGGTGTTTCATGAATGTTTTCCTTTGATTAATATTCACAATTTTAAAACGCACTTTATTAATTGTTAGGCTTTGAAGTTGAAGGGCGTTGCGTCTGCTTGTGTGTGCGAACATAACAATACCCGAGGTATAATAGGTGCGTTATAGAACAATGGTGAGCGAGGCTCAACAACTAATTCAAACAAAACTGTATGACGCCAAATGTCACATTAAGAAACATCATTACAATTCGACAGTACTTTCGATTTAGACGATCTTGTAAATCGATAAGCCAGCTGCACGCACGAAAAATGGCGTCACAGTAACATTAGGAGACTGTGTTGTTTGAATTGCGCGGAGTCACCGAGTGAGAGAACATGACAAGCCGTCCTTTTCACCCCGCTGGGCGATGCGTTTACAGACCAATTAGAGGATATACTCGTATATATAGCGATCACTTTATCGTTCCTAAACCGGCTTATTTCTTATTAACAACAAACACTAATATCTAATTAAAAAATATAAATGTGTAACATTAATTAATTTATATATTTTAATGAGATTTATATATGTTAATGTAGTAGTCACATATTACGTGTATATGTTAAAATCCGTCAGGCAGTTCAGACTGTAGCAGTGCACATAGAGATGTACATACATTGTAATGTCCTTTATCGACGACGTAGGTAAATGAATTTACGCGCATGCACCGCTGTCCAGTCCAGTGGTGTGGGGTTCGACGAATGCCCACAAAAACGCCTTTGGTGTGGTGCACCGGAACTAAAATTCATCAAGGCACCTCGACGGCTAGTCAGTCCCCTAAGGGACCGACGTCTTCACCAAAGCAGTGTTGCCCCACACCCCATGATCACCAAATTTGGGACAGTGCAATGGAGTGAGGGTCCCATCCTCGCCCCTTGCCCAGTGCACAAAACTCTCTTCTTATAAAAGAGGTGCAAAGAGCATCCCCCTCTATTTAGTTGGCTTCGCCTGGGTTCACCCCAGGCTGCAGACATTATCACGTCAAAAGTTAGTTATCTCACTTAACTTAAATAAATTTATGTCACGTTTTGAACCAAAAAATAGTCACTTAACAATACTTATTTTTCGTGCTGTGTATTTTTCGTACTGCGTGTTTGCGTTTAGCAAGAAGTTTACGATTTGATAGGTGAACTTGGTTGCATCAGAAACACACAAACTGCACGAGACCAGAATTTATAACTATCACTTTAGGGCGCTATCGTGTTAGTGAGTACCTCCCTAGTTCTGCCGCCCTGATTCGGTTACAGTGCAGCATGGCACTCCGTCGTCGGTCCTGTGCTTGATTTCTCCGGTCAGTTTGGTTTGCCGTGCTATTGGAATAGGAAAATTAAGGACATATGTTCTACACGGATGGCTCCTTTCAACAGATGTGGCCGCTGCAGCTCGGCTAGATGACTAGATGACTACTAGGACGGCAAGGATGACATTATAATTGAATTATGTTCGAAATTTAAAATAATATCAAATGAGCACTTTGATTTTCAAAAAACAAATCCTACTACACTAGCACTCTTCTCACTACACTAGCACTCTTCTCACTACACTAGCACTCTTCTCACTACACTAGCACTCTTCTCACTACACTAGCACTCTACTCACTACACTAGCACTCTTCTCACTACACAAGCACTCTTCTCACTACCCTAGCACTCTACTCACTACACTAGCACTCTTCTCACTACACTAGCACTCTTCTCACTACACTAGCACTCTTCTCACTACACTAGCACTCTTTTCACTACACTAGCACTCTACTCACTACACTAGCACTCTTCTCACTACACTAGCACTCTTCTCACTACACTAGCACTCTTCTCACTACACTAGCACTCTTCTCACTTTTAAAGGTAATACTAGGAAATATTATTAATAATTTTATGACTACAGGGTTAGTTTTGACATATCTAAAGCTTTAGACCTCGTATCCCATGAGGTTCTGCTACAAAAAATAGAAAATTTTGGGATTAGAAGTACGACACTTAAGTGGATTTCAATTTACCTATACATATTCAGTTACTGGACTAAATGGCAACCGAAGTCACGTCATATTATCAGAATATAAGTACAACGGATGCGGAGTGCCTCAGGGGAGCGTACTCCCCCAACATGGTTCAAGCCTTGTCGTGGCGGTGGGGCTCAGTAGCCGGGGGTGAACCCAGGCGAAGCCACTTAAATCGAGGAGGATACTCTTTGCACCTCTCGCATAAGAAGAGGGTTTTGTGCACGGGGCAAGGGTCGAGGATGGGACCCTCGACAACTGAAGATTTAATTGAAGATTTAATTAAATGGCTTAATAATAATCTTATAATTACTTTAAATAAATCAAAATACATACAATTTAATCGGGAAAATTATAATAATAATAATAAAGCGAAACTTAATATTTTAAAACTACAAGAAGTGACTCATACAAAATTCTTGGGGATAACTAGAGATAACTAGAGATAACTAGAGATGAAAGTTTAAATTGGAAATCACATATAGAAGAGGATGATGTATGTCTACTAAGATGAATAAGTTCACATTTGCACTTAAGAAATTAAAAACAATTACAAATACAAAAACGGCTATTAGGTCTTACCGTGCTTATGTCGAGTCTCTCTTACGTTATGGATTAATATTATGGGACAACAGCATCGACCATAACAGAGTATTTACTGCACAGAAGAAGTGCATAAGAGCGATGTGTGGGCTTACACCAGATGAGTCTTGTCGACCTACCTTTAAGCAACATGGCTTATTACCGCTATCGGCGCTTCATTTCTTTGAAGCAACTATGTCTGTATACAGGCGCGAATACCTGTTCACATCGGCCGAAGAAGTTCACGTAGCCGACTTGACTCATAAGCTTGTAGTTAACGATAAAACTAAATTGACTAAATTTAATAAAAATTGTTTAAATATGTGTGTAAAATTAACTAGTGACCTAAAGAAGCTAAGATTGATGATGTTTAAGCATAAATTGTATCAGGGGGTTCTTATAAACAACTGTTACAATATTAAGATGTAACATAAAACTCTTAATTACGTATATAATGTTTAGTAGATAATAATTTTGTGACATTGTATTTACTGTTTGTTAACATAAAAACTTATTTTTGCTTGCTATTGTTATGTGTAGCAAAACATGTGATGTCTATAAAATTGTAACATCTACTGTATACCATGTTCTAAGGCAAATAAAAATATTATTATTATTATTATTATTACAAATTTTAGTAGTGAAATTTCTTCGGAGAGAAGACCTCGCGTCAGAACATATAGCAGCACGTAGGCACGAGTTACTTGCCGCCACGTGTGCGTATAGCATTTAAATATACTTTTAAATTTTCACTTCTATCGACAGTCGCTATGCCTGCTTGTTGTATTTTATTTTCTCGTGGCTTGTATTTGGTAATAGTCTACTTCAAAACGTAACGTATGGTCCACTTTATGTATACTCTATTTAGAAATATAATGAAACATGTTTTTCTTACAGAAGTTATTCAAGGTTACACATACTATACAGGTTGTCGCGCCGTAGTCTAGCTGTCGGGATTAAAACAGGGCTGTCTTATTCAATGCCGTATTGATAGGTTTATTGAGTTTATACTTTGAGAACATATTTAAGGAGCGCGATATAAAAAAATGAAGAGTAAAGCCGTATGAAACAGTAACCGGTCGAGCGTAATGTTACTTTGATTACATGGTAAAGTTCCTTGCGCAGCATTAATGTAGAAATTCTTTTCGTTTTTAATGAGTAAACTCTACCTCCGTGACAATGTAATTTTTATCATATAGGGAGGCCAAGGGCGTAAAAGAGCAGTCAAAGGCATTTCGTGACTAGCGACGCCTATTAACATACGCAGGATAGATTTTATTTGGATAACGACGAGAAACGCTTTTACACATCGTAAATACCCACTGATATCAACAGGAGTGCCACCAGTGACCGCCCTCGTTGCTCTCGTGACACCTCGATGGTCGGCCAGTCTCCAAGGGGATCGCAGACACCCACATAGCGGTTGTTCTGCGCCACAAAACCACCTCACCAAGTTTGACACACTACAACGGTATGAAATTGTACTGTTCTTCCACCTTTCCTGTAGCTACTAATCCCAATACGAACGAATAGAAATTTAAAAAATACTGTATCAACTAATGCAGCATTACTGGCATATCACGAATATATATCCGCCTTGTTAAGGAATGGCCTTATAATATGGGGAAACTCAGGATATGATTTTTTCGGATCCGAATATAGTTTACAAGGAGCCCATGTGGAGCCACCCTCTTAAACTGTTATTCCAAAGTCTTAACATATATAAAAATCTGTTATTTAAATGATATATATATATAGATATATATATATATATATCGGTCGGTCCTTCCGGTCGTGATCCTGTTCTCGAGCCAAACACTCACGCCAGAGCCGGGGGAGAAGGGATCTATCGTTCCTGCTGGCCATAATAGTTAATTTAACTGTTACCAACATTCTGATATCGGGATGCATCTCTCCCATTTACGGGAGAGCGGGGGGGTCGGTCCTTCTTACGACCCCAGAACTAGTGTTAACTCATAGCAATACGATGAAGTTGTATTGGCTTTCGCTTTGCTTTCACAGCATAAGTTCCGGTCCGAAAAAAAAGGAAAAAATGCAGTCCTTCTTGACCAGTTCACACCGGTTTCATGCGAAACTATTTCATTTCCATTAGCGGCGGAGTCTTAACGCTGCAATGTGGAATGTTGCTACCTGTACAGTTGTTCCAAAGAGCCTCCCGCCTCATTATATTGTCATTTGTCGCGTGCTGATTTTTTCTTAGAAGTACTTCTTTCTCGCCTGATGAGCAGTCTGTTATGACAGACGCAGACTGCACATGCACACACGCATAATTATACACATGTGTATCTGTATAATTATTATGCATTAGATGTTCATAACTTTCACAACCTTCCACTAAACCTCCAGCAGGACAACTGCTAATCCTGTAGAAAATTTCATTCAGCAGTTTTTTGTATGATGCGCCTACAAACACAGACAGATGAAAATTTCGAAACCAAAAGACGATTTAGGCAAGGAACTCAAACAAATATAATTGTTTTAGTATATTTATCGTCCATTTCCTATTCAAACCAAATGTCATTACATTGTTTTTCCAATCTTATTTTTTAAGTAAAGTTGAATATATTTTAATTAGCCCCAATGTACAGTCCGATCAGCCCGCAAACCACAAGGTAAGTAATTTAATTAAAATTGTAACGTACAAAGCCCCACAAAATAAGTATAACACCTTGGTAGGTTGTAGAGAGGGGGGGGGGGTGTCAACAGATGCGTGATGATAAAGCATACGTCGGTGTTAAGTTCGACGTTATAACCTCGAGGGTGTTAAGCTGTTTGACAGACCGCTGAGTTTGTTTCGCCGGTAAGGTACAAGTTCTGTCCTAATTACTACAATTCTAATTTTATTACCTACAATTATGTTAATTGTAAACTTATCAGGAAGCCACAGTAAGGTTGCTACCCACGGTGCGGGATATCGATATTCTTTTTGATTTACATACGATTAGAAAATATTTTATTCGTTATCCATCATGATATTTACACAGCACTTTACCTTTTAGACTTTCATATTCTAAGAGATTTCTTAGTTAAACAGAAACTGTGAAAAATACACACGTAGACTAGCCAACCTACTAGTAAAAGTAAATTCATCCGGCATAAAACACTATAAAAATGTTCTCTTAAGTTACTACGAGTACTACTAATTATAATACTAATTATACTGTCATATTTACAATTAAAATTTTCAGGGTCGAGATTTATAGTCACGGATTCTTCATAAAACAAGAAAAATTAGACATGCGGCTTACGTACTTACTTTACTTTGCGTGCTTTACACAAAGTAGGCAAAGTACACTGACAAAGTAGACACTGCGACAAAATACATTTTGTTATTGCAATACTTTTGAACTGTATACAGTACTCGTGTATGCTTTGTCACCAAGAAAGGAGTCTTAAAAATTTTGCGATAAGAATAAAAACGAAAATGTCATAATGACACTTTTCTTTCTACAAGTCATCTCAGTTTCTACCAGATCTCTACATATGAACTGCTACCTCTTACAATTGGAGCTAGATTGACTAACGTATTGACCTTTAAGTAGCGTCGCTCGCCTACTAATCGCGCACCGTGAGTAAACACCCTGAACGGTGAATATTATAAATACAAAACTCGTTTTTTATTAAGAGAATCATAGTAACGTCAACCATCACAGTTGCGACACGTATAAAATGCTTACCCTACTGCTAGCACTATCTGTGGGAGCCGTACTTTGTGACGATCCTACTGTGACTATACGGAATGGTGACCTAAAAGGTGTGTGGGAGCAGTCCACTAAGGGGAGGAGATATGCGAGTTTCTGGGGTATACCGTACGCCCAACCTCCTGTTGGGAAGTATAGATTTAGGGTAAGTTTTGTTTATTATTGGGTTTTTTATTATCTTTGACAATATAATTCTTGTTATTATCCGTGACAAAATAAATTGGTTATAGCTCTAATATTATAGGGACTGAGATTTTGTGTGGGTTTTTTGTTATTATTTCAAACAAAATAAATTTTACCGTTTGTGAGTTTCCTGTGGCCCTTTGTGATGGAGGAGATTAGGGAAGCAGGGCAAAACGTATCCATGACAATTATGCAGATACCTATGGGCATCGTTAGTAATGAATAGTCTTCGACCTCTCAACTCTTAAATAGCACACAAATGTTTATTATCGGAACTCGTGAACCCTAAATTTGTAGTTCTTTTTTTTAAATTGGGGGCTAACGGGTAGGACTGTCAACTGTCTATGGGCGGCGGTGTATAGTATCCACCGCCGCCCATAGGCAGTTGCAAGACTAGGTGTCTTGCAGGCGTTCCACAGTACACTTGTTTTAATTGCCAGTTAAATCCTATTGGGATGTCCGAGAGTTTAGTTGAACCAGCGAAACCAGAAATGTAACGATAATAATGTTACGTTTCTATGTTTATCTCCACAAACACAGAACTGATAATTGTTTTTATATCAATAAGGTACATTGAGGGACATTGAGATATCGTGCAAATATACAATAGCAGTATCTTTGTTATCATAACCTTGATTTTTATTATAAAAAAGACGATAAACTTAAAACACTGATTATTCACTATCAGCTGCTGTTGAAACCGGTTTACTATTGCCGCTATTTTTGGAGTTTAAATAACGAATGATGTTGAGATAACTTACTGCTGACCGTCTTGATTTTCGATAACGAATAACGCCGCCCTTGAACTCAGTTTATATGTCTGTCCTAACATTATAAAGAGGAAAGGTGTCATTGTTTGTTTGCTTTGAATAGGCTCGGAAATTACTGGACTGATAACAAAAAAATCTTTTACAATTAAACTCCTACATTGTCTCTAATGACTGTACAACATTTTTCTAAAACGTTAGAGATCGGTATTGAAACTTCCGTAATAAAGTGTCTGGTTTATTACCTGTTGGGATAAAGAACATGAACGGGATGGGTGTCTCCATCGTTGCTCGGTCGGTTGACGTGGGATGTAGTGGAGAGAGACAGACGACTCCCCTGTACTCTGCTTCTCTTAGGTAAAGATACCTATCTGTCCCAAATGCCTTTAAGCGCGGTCCACCCGGCATTGGGTGAGCTGGGAGGCTGTGTTGGACCCAGCATGGCATTACCACCACCGACTACAATATGATATGCCGTGACATGCGCAGAGTTGTGAAGCTTCTCAAGAATATAAAAGAATTAATGGAAAAATGGGTAATTCATCATTAATTATATTCCCAAACAGAATTATTATAATCTTTTTTGTGTGGAATCATTCATACAAAATAAGCGCGGACGGCCCGCGGACTCGCTAGCTGTTGCCCGCGACTCCGTGACATTGTAAAAAACTCTGTTTATGTAAAATCACGGATCCTTAGAATGATAGTCCAGTATGAAACCGTGTATCTTGTAGTTTTGTAATATATCAATGGTAAGAGTTCGATAAAGTCTTGGTGTTGCAGCGAGAGTGAGAATAGGAGTGTCAGGACGTCTGACAATATGACGCCTGTTCCAGGAGCCGCAGCCCGTGGAGTCGTGGCCGGGAGTATGGGACGCCAGTCGGCCTCAGTCACACTGTCTGCAGTACGACCCCATGGCAGTCGCCATCGTTGGTGAGTTATATGATACACACATCTACATTTACATGATTTCTGTTCTACCAGATGGGGGCAAACGAACAATCGAGCCTTTTGATTACTATAGACGCAGATGCGTTGCCATCTCCTATCAACCTTCCCAATGGGCCACCGGAAGCTCACAAACGCACGAAACGCGACAGTGACGCTGTCACTTCACGCCGGTATCAAGTGAGCGAGAGGTACTTCCCCGGACGTGCCGGCCCAATTCCGTTGCATGGGAGGATGCAGTGTCATGCACCACGTATGACGCTACCTCCTCCTATGCAGCACGGCGCCACCTCAAAATGATTATTTCATGGTTATGACGATCAAAATTTCTTAACATATTTTAATTCTGCAACCTTTAACTAACAATTTGCTGCAATTTTGGAACACCTGTTTTGATGTAGTTTCCACAATTTTCTTGATGGTTGCTAAATTGTAAGCTAAGATCAGTTACTCTAGTCGTCCAGAATAATTATTATTATCAATTGCTTGGGGGTTTCTTTTTATGAATCTGTCTAGTATGAACGCTCAATTGAAGGAAAACCGATATATCTATTATCCAATACAGCCCAGGGCGAAATAATATTGGCTCACCAAATGATATAGAGCCTGTCATTGACATAAATATATTGTATGATTTTTGTAATGGGTGAACAGAAACACCACACCCTATTTCGCAAACTTCTGGCCGAACCTTACAAAAAGTTCTATTAGAATTTTTTAAGTTCTAATAACTGTCCGGAGTTAGGAATTTGGCGGTGTTACACCCCCGTGCCTCGGGGAGCACGTTAAGCCGTCGGTCCTGCGCCTAATTTCTCTCCGATCGTGTCGGGTTGTCATCCCATCGGAATAGCAGAATGAAGGAAAAGAGAGTGCGCTTGTGTCTGCGCAAACACTTGAGTATAATATGTTCCGCGCAGATGGCTCTTTCAATAGAGATGGCCGCTGTAGCCGAAATTCGGCTAGGACCACATCATGATTATAGGAGGAGGTAGTGCATGACACAACATCCTCCTATGGAACGGAATTGGGCCGGCATAACCGGAGAAGTACCTCTCACTCACATTATATCGCCGTAAAGTGACATCTTCAGTGCCGCGTTTCGTATGGTTTGTAGGTAGCCGGTGGCCCATTGGTGGCAGGAGGAAGGACAACGCATCGGCAGAGTAATTATGTGGATGTTCATGGGCCTCGGTAGTCGTGAAAAGCCTCCGATTGCTCGTTTGCCCCCCATTCTATATAAATCGAATTTATAACATTATTACGTCTAGTACGATTATTTTTGAATGGAATTTAATCACAAGGCTCCGTTTTTACTTGACGTTCGGTAATAATAATAGTAATAATAATAATACCCGTTTATCAATTACAAATAGACATTAGAACTAATTATCGGACGACAGTTGAATTTTCTAATGTTAAAATTTAAAATGTATTACTGAGGGTTTAAGCGCCACATAATCGCGTCTCAAAGACCGGTCAGGTGCGAGCCGGACTCCGGGGAAGTATTATGGCAAATAATAAAAGTGACAAGCTTATATTTGCGGGGAGTTTGCAGTTACTTCGTACGAAAGAATATAACATTTTATTTATATATACGACGCAATTTTATTTAACAATTTTCAGATTTACATATTCCTTTAATTGTGCTGTAAATTGCTTGTAGTTTGTTGCCAAGTCTCACGATTCTTGGTAGCAGGGAAATATAAACGGTCATTCTTTTTGATTCACGTGGAAATGCATTTGCGTACTGCCATCGATCCTCGGTGGAATGCGACGGGTGTGTGGGACTCGCGGATGAACCGAATACGCACCAAAACCCCGCGTGTGCCACCGGCCACTTGTACCGAGGTGCGCCGGATCATGGGCTTCAACGGCTGTATCGATGTTCTTCAAAGGATTGCAGACTGAAATGAAAGTTGGCTTCATCATACCTCGCTCGGGAGCAAAAACGCATACAACAACGTGATCGTAAGAAGGTTACATTTGCAGGGTTTAATTGGACTCCGGTGTGCGGCTGTCCGTTTCTATGCCAACTGACTCGACCACGGTTCATACACCATGACGGCTAGAGAGTCCAAATTTTCACAGGTGACGTTTTTGTTGCTATATCAACAAGAGAAGAAGTTCATTATTAAAGGGGCTTCAATACAAAATCATGGTTTTGCCCTTTTTTTATAGACCCGGTTCGAAACCCCCCGCGCGCTAGCCCGACCGGTTTTTAATCGTTGGTTTTGAAATACGAAACCTTAAAAATTGTGCAATAAAATTGTGTCACAGTTTGAGCAAAGCAGAACCCCGAGTAACCAAAACGTATAGAGACCTACTTAAAGTATTTGTTTAAATGGACAATATGCATTTGTCGAGAGAGCACGTCCATAAAAACAGCAAGGCGATAGTATATTTAAACTGTTAGTTCACGTAACATAGTTTTTATTTTGCACAGAAAATTTAAACATTTTGAATTACAACATTAATCTTTCGTTTTTACGCTACGTATTTGCAATAAAATTTGCTTAGAATCTAAATGGATTGTGTTAAAAAAATACTGTGCGTCAGCCTGCGTGAGCTGAATCCAGGACAAGAGTTTACTCCACAGGAACTCCCATGATACACGCGGCACCACAGTTGACGTACGCTTGGTAGAGCGTACAGAATGTTTTTATAGGCGAGTAAACGAGCAATCGGTGTCCCTTAACGACTACCGCTGCCCATGGACATCCACAGTATTGTCATGCGCGTTGCCCTCCGTTTCTCCTTCAATCCAATGGGCCTGTATGATATTAATGTTCATTGGTTAACAGTTGAACGTTACGAGAGATACAGTCTAGCAGTCGGTGCCATTTGGTGACTACTAACGCTCATATACATCCAGATAACTGACAGTCTGATGCATCCTCCCCACCTTTGCTAATGGGTCAGCGGCTACTCACAGAATGCATGAAATGAATCGCGTCAGCGTCTAATCTCCTGTTTGCCCTAATAAGTATATAAATCGGTGAGCGAGGCAAGTTGCAATAAACATAACCGTGCGATTCTCGAGTGTTATTTTTTTAATGCCAAAGTCTCGTCTTCGAGCTTCCTACTACAACGCTAGAGCTTGCTTATATTTTTTTCCTTATATTTTTTCGCACAATCCATCTAGTGGCAATGGCAAATTTTATCGCAATCATTCGTCTTCGTGATGTTAAAGTACAACCTCTTGTCAGGATTTCAATGATAAATGTTATAATACAAAGGCGATTCTATTTCTGAGTTGCAAATTTTAACAAAAACTTGAATAAACAAAGTCTGACTCAAATGAATGGTTGAAATATATTATGTACTTCCTAGACGTCTTTTTCGTGAGTTTTTTTAAATGCTAACGAGCAGTCACAATCGTTTCATAACGACTGACGCCTATAGACATCCGCATAATTCGCCTTTTTATAGCATAGGAGGACAAAAATGAAAGCCTCCTGACGCCCATTGACTTCCGCACGGTTATGGTTATGCAGATGGGTTACCCTCCCCCGCAATGGGCCACAGGCTACTCACAAACACCACGAAATACGATAGCCATCACTTTTAAGACAGTATCATGTAAGTGAGACATGTCGGCCCGATTCGGCTGCCAGCAGCCTGGCACTGCCTCTTACAAGTAAGGTAACCAAGTGTGGCAGGAGGTCCTCAGGGGACCACTTCAGACCAGCGCCCCTACAGGTTGAGGTCCGTTAAGACCGGTGCTATCTCAATTGTAAAAATGTGTGGAATATTATTTGTGAACTTCCTTAGTAAGATACAAATATTGTTTAGAACCATCGTATAGAATAGTTGATCTATTAATTAAATACAGGTATAAAACCTGTATAGAGGTAAACCTTGTTACAAAACACGTGGATATACTCATATCGATTAACATTTTACTATTTCCATTTACAAATTCATATCTATTTCCTTATGTTTCTTTCCTTATATGTGTTGCTTCTAATGACTTTGGTACGATATTCATAAAATCACTACGTAAACTTTGATGTAGGTAGCAGATTTTAAAATGATTGGAGATGTAGGTGTCGTTGTCGTATTATCACATAATCGCCGTATTACATAACGGCTAGCCACTTTAAAAACAGGGCCGCCAGCTTGTCATTGCGAGACGTTCTTCAATATGGCGGCTGACGTTTAACGTCACTTACTACGATTAGCCGTATTCAATCCGGCTAATCGTTGGCCCACCACAAAACAAAGCGGCCCTGTTTATGAACATTTTCAACTAGCTAGCCGTAATGAAATATTCGGCATATTTAATTACGGCAATCAAAGCAAAATAGACGAGCGGTAATACGGTAAGCAAAATAGACAATCCGACTGCGACATAAATATAAGTAAGAGGTATTGTTATATTGCAGCTCAATTGGGCCGTTCTCTCGCTTGAAGAGAGGAGAGAGGGCAGCCAGGTGAAGCGCTCTGACTTAATTAATATAGATGCATTATTGCGCAGGTAACGAGGACTGTCTGTTTCTGAACGTGTTCACGCCGAACCTGGCCCCAGAGGTAACTCTCCCAGTCATCGTGTACATCCACAGCGGAGCTTTCATGTTCGGAGCTGGCTCTCTGTACGGAGCGGCGCATTTGATGGATAAGGACCTAGTGGTGGTCACTTTCAACTATCGCTTGGGAGCTTTAGGTAAGCGAGCAATACTTCTAAAAACAAACATACGTAGGAAACGTTTTTTGTTTTTTAATACTAACAAACTAGTATAGCATCTGCCATAAAGTACATGTATGTACAGTAGACAGAGGCTGTATGCGAGTGTTTGGTTGACAAAAGGATTTGAATGAGGACAACATATCTGATCTTCTCGGCGCGCACATTACGCGTTGCTACTCACTGGCCCCTTATTTTGAACCTAATAATAAGAGAAAAGGATGTAAAGTCAATAATTTCTTTCTCTGTGAAATGTGCT
>JAFELO010001977.1:33859-61241 GCA_017140195.1 Eumaeus atala
TTTCTTGTTTCTAGCCACTGCTATCAAATGGGTGACCCTGACTAGTTGGTGAGTGGTGCCGTGGTTGGGTCGGAAACCGAATTGCTCGTCTCTGAGTGGTAGAAGGGGGGTGAGTTGTCTCAGTATGAGCAACTCTAGGATCTTCGACAGAGTGGTAAAGATTTTAGTCGTCTGGTTGAGTATTTATATGCAGCAGAACCATTAACAATCAATTGGTCCGATTCATACGAAACGAGTTTATTGTGTCTTGCAGCTGGGGTGAGACATTTTGTTTTTGACTTATTATCACCGGATCCCAAGCAGGTGGTCATCCTTCTCATCTCTCTTAAAACAGGGATGCTTTCTAATTTCAAGCGCCTCACGAATCATCCTTGGACGGAATTGAGACTTTTACGCGAGGATTTGAGGTCTGTCTAATCTAATATAATGGCGGGCGTTATCTTGTACATGTTGACAAACTGCAGACTTAGTAGAACGACAATGTTTAACTTCTGCAATATGTTCTTTAGCGCGTGTTCTTATTGATCTCTTTGTTTGAACTATGTATGAAAACCCGCAGTCGCAATTGAGTTTGTATACTCTTGCATACTGTAGGGGGATCCGAGACTTTACCGGTGGTAAGAACTGACTTAACTTTTTTGGAGGCTTGAAGAAAGGTTTAATAGAAGCACACTTCAGGATGTAACCAATCGTATCAGTGACCCCTTTCATGTATGGTAGTACAAGCGGTATTCGCTCAACTGTGGCCGGTTTCACTCTACTTTTGAGATGTAGACGTGAAGCTTATTATTAATCAGTACTTGTTTGACATGCCGCTCGGTACCCAGGTGTTGTTCGACACAAATACCTCGAGCACTTTCAACCAAGGACTTTCTAAGAGTATTTAGTTGTACTGGATGATGGTGTGAATCACCATTCAAATGCCTGTCTGTATTTAGATGGTTCAGTATATAACCTTTGGTAATATCGAAAATGTTTCATCGTTCTTCATCATCATCATTAGAATCTTGGTATTATAGGTGCAGTTTGAAGGCCAGCCTCTTCAATGTGTTCCATAAATATATCTGCGACTACGGGAGATGCAAGTGATCCAATTGGGACTCCATCCACTCGGTTTTAGAATTGATCATTCCACAACATATGGCCAGAAGTGAGGTAGTGTTTCAATATTCCAAAGGCAAGTCATTTCAAGCTTTCTTGACACCACTTCAATACATTCTTCTATTGGCAAGCATGTGAATGGAGACTGTACATCAAAGCTCACCATCGTTTCATTGTCATTGAGATGTGGCTGTTTAATCTCTTCGACAAAGTGATAAGAATCCTTTACAAAAGCGCTGGTCTGGCCAGGTAGTGATGACAGCACTCTTTGCCACATGTTGTGCCAATCTATAAGTAGGTGAATCAATCTGGCTTACTATCGGACGTATTGGAGCATTTAATTTGTGTATCTTTGGTAGCCCATACCGTTTAGGGGGTTTAGCACATGAAGGTATTAGAATGTTAACATCCATTCAGTGTATCCGAATAGTTCTAGACAAAATCACTGGTGACTTTTAGAACTTTATTGGTGGGGTCGGCTTTGACCTTTCGGTGGGTGTTGTCAACCGATAAAAATTGTTGAATTTTATCGTTGTAGTCGGACGTATCCATTATGACAGTAGCATTTCCTTTATCTGTACGGAGGATTGTCAACTCTGGTTTACTGCGTAGTTTTCTTTGACGCATTGTATTGTTCTCTGGGAATATTCAGTTTTGGTACAGCACTTCGTCGCAAGGCTGCTGATACATTTTGTCATAATGCCTCTGAATCTTCCTTCACAATATTGTTTCTTGCCAGACAATCCTCAATGATACACATGATTTCCTCATATGGAATCTTTCTTGATGCAACGGCAAAGTTCAGACGTTTTTCTAATACCTTCACAGTATTGACATCTAAAATTTGCTTCGACAGGTAAGGACAGACCACTGCTCGTGATCGGTTATTATTATCCACGGGTGTGTTTTTTGCATTTGATAATATGTTTAATTTTTCAAATGTAAAAATTTGTTTATCTTTGCTTGTTACTTGGAATTCTCTCGTTTATTCAAAGTAATAATGTAATTATGAAAATCTAAAGCCGTGAATACTGTTTTTAAATTTGCGGTGGAAAATTGTATTTGTTCTGTTAGTCGGTATAAATCGGAACGATGTTGTTAATTGCTTTGCATAATAGTTTTTTTCTCGCCTGGTTTAAAATCACGGCGCTGCCTCATTTGTCGTGTTTTGGCACACGTGGGAATAAGCTTGTGGTATCTGCATCTCTTCAAGAAATTTAGGGATGATACGAATCTTACGCGCTTTGTCATAAGATCTTCCTGGCGGCGTATTTTATTTCCGGTTTCCAGTCCGTACTGGTTAACATATTGTTTTCCTATATTGTGATTCATTGTTGTGACTATTTAACGGACTTCTTTAGATTTATCGCGTTTCTTTACATTTTCTTCAGGAATGAGACAGAACCGTCATGAACGAATACGTCAAAGTCCTTGTGCTGTCCTGTTATACAAATAAATGCAAAAATATGTTTGAGTTATAAATAATAAATGGATGAGATACATTTTGGGACCCATACAAAATATACTATTCGCCAGTAGATTAGTTTTACAGGATAACAATCTTGTAAAACTAAGCTACGTCTCTCATCACGTCTATTTCGTGGAACATAGTCAGATATTCTTGAAAAAAGGTTAGCATTGTTTTTTACAAATTTGTATTGTAATACTTCAAGCAGATAGTGACGGAAGAGACAGATTTTTGTATTCCCTGTATAATGGCTTATTATCGAGACTCAATTTTACGTAGGAAAACTACATTAATTTTCGATTTCAGGATTGGAAGGTCCATATGTTTATACCTTTCTTACCGACGATGGAGGCATCCGATTGCCAGGAGCCGTTCATCTCGGATTACCCGTACTATGCCGCGCAGATGGGCGCCACGCGTCCCGTGCCGCTCATCGCCACCATGACCGCCGCCGAGGGACTGTATCCTGCAGCATGTAAGCTGGAGCCGTCTTCGCATTTCTTAACTATAAATTATTGAACTATATTTGTAGTAGTAGCGCCAGCTTGTGTATTACAGAGTAGTTCAACGCGACTTTTTATTACAAACGATGGTCTGAGCCGAGAAACAAACTAAAAAGAATTTGACGCTCGTTTAAATTTTATATTGCGATGAATCGCAATATTTAAACGAGCGTCAACTTCAAGGTCAAATGTTAATGGCGCTTCATCTCGAGTACATTTTATGAGTTTCGGTATGATTATATTTGTTTAACAAAGAATATTCAATGAAAAGGGATGCAATTCGACAGTCACTATGGTGTTTAAGGATATCGACGGCATAAATGTTTACATGTAAAAAAGTGCCTATAATAAAATAAATGACGTGCGTGTGGTGCTCGTATCGTGGCCGTGTAAACAAAACACTGACACTACTTTGTAAAATAAATCCCCACTTACACTACTTTGTAAAATAAATCCCCACTTTACAAATTACTATGTAAAGTGGGGTTTTATGTTGCAAAATTTTCTTTTTATGTGAGTTACAATTGCATATGTCATGTCACGCGGCGAGATCACGTCACTACTTTTATAAACCAGGCGTCTTTACTAAAAATATAGAATCGTACTCAGCTACATCTTGCGACCATGTTACTTGACATTATCAAACATGGTATGCACATATACCTATATGAGAAGCTGGATTGGACAAGAGATACGAACACTACACATCGCACAAGAGCCAGGTTTGGACAAGAGATACGAACACCACACATCGCATAAGAGCCAGGATTGGACAAGAGATACGAACACCACACATCTCACAAGAGCCAGGATTGGTCAAGAGATACGAACACCACACATCGCACAAGAGCCAGGATTGGACAAGAGATACAAACACCAAAGATCTCACAAGAGCCACTCTTTGTACATTGTGCATGCACATACACCGCACGGCAGCATTTAGGGGCAGTTTTAAATATGCAGCAACTAAATGTTGGAATAATCTCCCACCTCCGCTCCGTGACCATCCTACCATTGATAACTTTAAGGTTCATTATGAAAAATATTTATTACGTATTCAAACTGATGCTAAACTTTTTAACCTTATCAGTATATAGTTTACTTTTTTATTTTTATTTATTTATTTATTTATTAGTTTAAAATATGTGTGTTGTGTATGTTATTGTGTGTGCTTCCGTCCACGTCATGTGCGTACTCACACGTATTCAATATCTTGGAATGTTATATATTGACGCGTCCTCCGACGCGACGCGAGGTCCTGTATGTAGTGTGAATTTATGTTATATTTATGTTGTATATATTGTATAGTACAGTCATTGTTAATTTGTGTATTCGACTTTGTATTTGTATTTTTGTTATATTTATGTTGTATATATTGTATAGTACAGTCATTGTTAATTTGTGTATTCGCCTTTGTATTTGTATTTTTGTTATATTTATGTTGTATATATTGTATAGTACAGTCATTGTTAATTTGTGTATTCGACTTTGTATTTGTATTTTTGTTATATTTATGTTGTATATATTGTATAGTACAGTCATTGTTAATTTGTGTATTCGACTTTATATTTGTATTTTTGTTATATTTATGTTGTATATATTGTATAGTACAGTCATTGTTAATTTGTGTATTCGACTTTATATTTGTATTTTTGTTCGCTGCTGGAACGAGAAAGATAAGATATGTGTGGTGGGGCTGAACATCAGTGTTAGGTTTGCTCCTAACTTAAACTGACGGCGTAATTCTTTGTACTATACTACACAGCTGCCTAAAATGAGTTGTTTATTGTTGTGTTTATTTTCGTTAAGCATTCTTTTCAATTTCAATTGTATTTTTTTTATTTCTCTAAATCACTGTGTATGGGCAGCATTACTCGCACAAACAAATGTATTTTTTTATATAAAAAAGTCTACATTTATTTATGATAAATAAATTCTTTGACATTTTACATCGCTTCTTACTAAGTGTAACGATTGTAGGGCCCGGTTGCGGAAAGCACAGACAGACGGTAGAATAGTGGAGCACATATACGGACACAAAGTAGTGCAACAATGGTTCCTGTATTTCTTCTGTGATACGATGAACAAACTTATTTAAATATTTTCACAGATTACCAGCGGGATCAGAGCATGATAGACGAAATAAGGGAGAGATGGAACGTGTTGGCCAGTGACCTGTTCACGTACAATGACACTGCCCCGATGCGCCTGCAGTCTGGCATTGCCAGGAGGATCAAGGAGGAGTACTTCGAAGACAAGCCTGTTAGTCAGGAGACGTTCCCGCTATTGGTGAAGGTGAGTGCCAAATATTTCTCACGACGAGTGCGTCGCCCAGAGACCTACGATCGAAGATTATTATTAATTTTTATTTCCAAGAATGAGTTGTAGGTACAAATTAGGTGTTACAAGTATAAACATCAGTTTCATTACACAGTCAGCGTGCAAAACTTTTAATTGTTACAATTAAATCTAATGATAGAATAAAATAAAGTAGAGGAAATCTTGTGAATACAGATTATAAATTATTGGTAAGTAGGTACAATAATTGTCACAAATTAAAAGAAAAAGAAAGAAATTGATACAAATTAAATGAAAATGTCGAAGATATTATCTAAAATGAATAACAAGTAGATAACGTTTAGCTTCATTTTAGCACACTAGGGTTGTGTAGCATAGAGCGACTCGAGCGTAACAACTTATACTTTCCCGGCGTATGCGCTCATTTTATGTGAAACGAAATACAAGTTTAAATAATGTTTAGTTCCTAAGATTTAACTATGACCTTCCCTTTCTCTACATTGTAATTCTTTCTTACTTTTTGCCAAATTTCATGACCAGCTCGTCGTGACAAATTCTAGGGAAGCAGACAAACAAGCGCACGAAACGGGATCATATAAGGGTTCCGTTTTTTTTGAGGACCGTAACTTTGAATATGTAGTCGGCAACCAGAGGTCTCCATGCTCATGTGCCTTTCTCCTCAATGGGTCAACCGAACTACGTACTGAACGTGACTGGACAGGCACCTCTTACAATATGTGTATTTGTGTTTATGTTTAAGCTGAGAGGAAAATTGAGGAGTTGGAGCGTATTACTGACAAAGTCCATATACATCCGCATAATAATTATGTAGACATGTTTTCCGTCTTGTATTATTCTTTCATTGATCCTTCTGACCAATGCTTCTCGCCCTTGCGTTGGTAGCAGTCCTGTCAGTATACCTCGAGGCGTTACGTACTGGTAGACTAGACGTGATGCACAAGTCCGGGAGTACGAGGGAAGAGCTTAAGCGTGCTAAACTCAACGATACCGAGTCGGCAGGAACCCTGGGATACGTCAAACTAGGGGTGGGATTTATATCAGTTTCATCCGGATACAGCCGTGAACTGACAGCAGTCAATCCAGACCCAAGTTACCTCAAGCCGCACATTCACATTCGGATGAAACTGATATAACTCCCACCCCTAGGTTGACGTGTCCCAGGGCACCTACCATTTGTAGGATGAGACAATATTAGGAACATGCTACTGCGACGATGGCTCGGTGCACATTATGCACTGCGGGAGTGTGCGCTGTATTCAGGTGCGCGTAGGACACTCTTAAACGGAGTCAAAATTATGTCGGAAGGCCCAGTGTATAAATGCAGCCTCATATCGATGACGAAAAGTATCAGTCTGTTGCGGGATTTCGCGCGAGTCGACATAATAAGAAGCAACGTGGAGAAGGTACGATAATGTGTTGAAATTGATAGAAGTGATAATTTTCAGGCTCTTGGGGACCGGCAATTCAAGGACGGCATTGGAGAGTTCGCTCGCATCCACGCCACCACATGGGGCCAGCCGACATACATGTACGAGTACAACTACCGCGGCGAGCACAGCTTGTCCAACCACATAGCTAACAACAAAGATGATTACGGTACGTAGGTCTTGAAGTGAACACTTCTTTTGCTGTGTTAGGACAAATCCCACCAACAAACAAAGGACTTCACCTAACGGTGTTTATACGGGCCGAATCGCTGGAATGCGCTCCCTATTGTCTTTTGGGTTCTTTAGTGCTCTTCAGATACGCTTACTTCGCTGTCGAACAAGCTCTTTAATCTTTATCCATTTATCCCTAATTCCTTCTCCTCTTTCTGGGGCGGACGTCGCAATAAAGCTTTTGGTGTCTTCCGATCGGTCATTCTGTTGTCCACTATAATCATATGCCTTCCTGGTTTCTCGTGTCCTCCTTACCTCATTTTCAAAACCGCGGTGTGCTGCTGCGTCAGGACAGGGAAGTAATACTGTGACTTCCCGTCAGCAACGTAATACATAGCACTCGTACCAGTTACGCGGCGCTGCAAAACATGTGTGCGACTAAAGGTTTAACTTTAACTCTGGCTCACATGACACCGTCTTAAAAGTGATATTACCTATCACTTTTAAGGTGGTACCAGTCCAATATTGCCGGCAGGACCAAAGAAGGTATCCCTCGATCTCACGATATCTGGTGTGTATGTTCAAAAGTGAAGTGTTTTTGCAGGAGTAAGTCATGCCGACGATATAATGGAGATCTTCCAGTTCCTGTGGAACTCCACTCGACTGGAGGACGTGCAGATGCGGGAGGCGCTGATCGACATGGTCTACAGCTTCGCATCCACTGGGTAATTAGACTTCCTAGGTTTTCTTATAGTACAGAGGGGCAACCGAGAAGGTACTCCTACTTTCTTTTTCGGAGGGACATACTACTTGGTTGGCGTCGCTATTGTAGCGCAGACTTTTGTGATTTTGTGAAGTCTAGAGAGATGATAGGGGGACAGACACCCTCTTTTTCCGCAGACGGGAAGAGATGTACCAGGTTATTGTTGTACCCTATTATGATTATTTTTGGGATCGAAGAGGTGGAGGCAGTCCCCCCCCCACTCTAGTGCTCTATGCCGTTTATGATGCTGTAACGTAGATAAGGATAATTGAGCTCGTTTATTGCTGGCTTGTCTGAGGAGCCTCCTCACCCCCTCTCTGACGGGCGGGGTTTGATTCGCGCTCGAAATCCGCAAAAGCAGTGATGACCACGGTTTTAAATTATTTTTGGAGCTCCCTAAAGGTCACGTTTATATTTATACTAAGGTAATCCAAGGTCTCACCTTACGGATATGTATCCAAGTTCTTAATAAGTGGTCAGTCATTTGTTATTATTTGCGAGGATTTATCGCCTCGAGGCGTTGTGCATAGAATTGGTTCTAGCAGAAAAAATGCCCTTACCTACCATCCAGACGACCGAAGGTCCCGAAGGGTGTGTCGGACTTGGGTCGTGAAGCGATAGCTACTACCGAATAAAAACTACTATACTACTATATAGCCCTATTGGCTTTTTGCTGCAGGTCTCGATATTTGTGTTTGTGTCATTTTCGGTGGACTTAGCTACCTACTGCTATCGCGACCCCGTCGTAGGCGTCAAGCAAAACGTGCTTCTGCCGACGGTAACGATAGTTTGTTATTAACATCGGATCGTATTCCGATGTTTTAACAATTAAATTGTTTTATGATTTAGGGAACGGTCAATGAACTTTTGAGACAGTTCTTTGAATTTGCCTTCAATCGAGTTCCGATTTAAGTCACACTGTAGGTCGGGTTGTCGCATGTACCAGGGACATCCGGTAGCCGTACGTAAGAATCTATTTTACATTATCTGTAAACGTTACTTTTGGGTGGGGGATATGTGCGCTACACTCCAATACGACATGATCGGTCGAATGCATGTAGGATACAAAGTGAGCTTACATCTATAACTCATTGCTCATTTTGTTGATGAGAGGATGGTACTCCTACTTTCTTTACTTTCTTTCTTTGCGGTCCTACTTTCTTTCTTTGCGGTCTGTGAGTTGCCAGTAGCCCGACTGAGAAGAGGAGGAAAAAAGGTTAACGCATTTGCGTAACTATTACGCGTCATGGGGGTCGGCAGTTGTCAAAAGACTCCGAATGCTAGTTTGTCCCCTTATAATATATAAGGACCGGGCATTTTTATGACTACCGACGCCCATGAACATCCGCATAATTACTTTTCCGATGCGTTTCCCTCCTCTCCACCAGACCTCCCCTCCAATGGGTCACCGGCTATTCCCAAACCGCACGAAACGCGCCACAGAAGATGTCACTTTATGGAGGTATCACGTGAGCCAGTAGTAACTCCCCGGTAGTGATCCCCATTCATCTGGAATGCAGCCAGGTTTTTCTTAAGAAAGTACATTATTTAATTATAAAATTTGGCTACGAATAATTTTTCAATATTAAGTTTAAATAAAAACATGAAACTAATACGACTATTCTAGATTGTTGTTGTTGCCAATGCACATGGATCGGGCTGGCACAACCTCTCGCTACATGATACCGCTAACTGACAGTTGTGCTGTCACGTTTTACGAACCACGACAGCACAACTATCAGTTTGCGTCACACAAAAGCAGTACGCTGATTGAGAGTTTCCAATGGTCAATTGGAGGTGAGGGTATCACATATGCAAAAACAACAAAACATCTCCACGCCAGCTTCCTAATGTGGTGGGCAGCGCGAATGGAGCACCACAGGTCACCTCATCCTTACATACCTGCCTCCTCCCCATTTTCATAATTCACGTATGCACTCCTGGATGTAAAACGTATTTGGATCTCACCCTATATGCCACACCTCCTCTCCGTTTGCCGTCGTTACGTTAATTATGCAACTGAGCCATAGAACTCGTAATCAAGCACAAACAGATAATCATTAAAATAAAACTTCTCTTATGGATTTTATCGCAGTTTATTTAATTATTTAACCAGCCCGACGTTGGACTGGGGTGTCGGATGTCCAGATGTCACAAGTTATTTAAAGTAACCGAAGAATTATATTTGTTGATTTGTTACCACTGGACATCTGATAATTCAGTCCACCCGTGACCGTGGTTGCTGTAAAGCTTCTGTAGCGTCGGGCTAGTTAAATAATTAAATAAATCACGATAAAAACCGTTAAAGTAATTTTATTGTAATGGAGTACGCTACTGAGTTAAAAAGAAACTATGAGAAACATCTTAATTATTTATTTTTATTAGGGAACCACAGTTTCCGAACTGTCCAAAATGGCTGCCAGTGGCACCGGGTGCTGACAAGCTGAACGTTCTGTTGATAAACGGACCGAGCAAGTGCAAGATGATTGGAGTAGCTGATATGGGTAGACATTCCTTTTGGAATTCGCTTGGTCTTAAAGAATACGAAAACCACCGCGACCTGAAGAGAGACGAGCTGTAAGATCTTTGTGGATCCATTATCAGACTTGCATCGCTAACTTGGTTCTGTGCCAATTTTCATTTTTTAAGGCCGAATGGTTAGGTAATCCTTCGATTAGTCATAGCATAAAACGAACTAAAAAGGTTGTCTAATAATTGTATTATAATTATATTTGATATTATCCTCACTATGAATGAGCGAGGGAGTGTAGTGGAGCTCTCTCCCAAAACCTTCGTTGTTAGATTATTTTAACCTGGCATACAAATGATTAATAAATGAACATAGTTCTGAGGGTGCTAGAGGATCCACTCGACGCGTCCCTGACTGGCAGGTTCCTGGGACTCCATGTTGTGAGGGTTCGGTGAGCCTCCTATGGGAGTTTGGAGACACCCTCATGTACTAAATTTTTATGTTTGAACTAATATTAATTTGAAGCTGTTCGTGTTAGTAGTAAACTCCTATAGGCCGTTTTCTATTATTTATTAATAATAACCTAAGGTTAATTAACATTCGGCATAAGAAATGAATGATATATTACCATGTTGGCGAGATATTCATTGCTGGTGCTCTAGTAATACTGTTATATTCGTTCATCACCATATGTAGACTAGTGTAGAACTAAATAGGTTATATTGAATATCATAGTACACGGTTGTATATTATTGTTACATAATATTAAACCAATTAGCAGCGCCTAGCGGTTTCACTCGCGCACTCCATTCGCAATAAACGGACCATTAGTGAGGCGGAGCTTCGTAAAATTCGTTCTTACCCTATTCATGCGTCCTAAAACGAACCAACCTGGCAAATTTCAAGTTTACGGATGTAATTTCTGAGATTCCGTAATTAATCAGTGAGCAATTTTATATATGTACGAGCGATCGCCACGGCTTCGCCCGTGAATAACAGGGTCCAAAATATACACTAAAACAAGGCCCGAATTGGTAAATTATATTTGTGTTGAATAGTTCATTTATCGAGGTTATATACTATGACGCTACGACTAACAAGACCGGAGTTATGCGAGTGAAAACGCGACGTGATGCAAGTATTTTATTATTTAATTACATTGACTTGTTAAATATGACACTAGAATAGAGTAATTGTAAGTTGTAATGTAATTTCTGCTAATTGATTTACAGAAACACCAAGATACACAGTCCGCGTCCCCAAAACCGTCAGTACAGGAGATGTGCACAATATAAAATTATGCACTGTAAAAGCAACAAAATATTGCGAGTACAATCGACTTTTTATAAAATCAGGTTTAAATCATGCACTTCTTTCGAATATAAACCGTTTTGTAAATGTGACTTAAAATCATACGCGTAAGTGGGATTATAAAAAAAATTACAAACACGGACTCTTTTGCAATGACAGTTCAGCATGAAATAGTAAGTCTTGTGTTTTTGTGAATCAATGTGCACGGCATCCGATGACGCCTTCATCGTATATTGTTTGACATTGGTGTTACGCGATGGAAGTGTTATAAATGTAAATATATCATTTGTGTTTTGTGACAAGTAAAATGGCTTCCGTAGTGTGTAACGTTTTATTTTGTGAATTTATTTCTAATGCATAATTTATCATTCAGTGGCGGAGTTTGAACAGGTGCGACGAGAACGATTACAAGTGGTTGTGGTAATAGCAGCTGCGATGCTGCCTTATCGGGCTGGCATAACTGGGGAGGTGGTACCATTTGCCATTGGTACCATTTTTTGAAAGTAATAGTTATGCGCTCGCCTTTTGTGCGGTGTCAGTGTTTCTTGTTCAATCGCATAGCTGTTATCAGGGTCTTTAGCAGATAGTAGCTTAACAAAGCGTTTTAGGACACTGCTTCTAAGTTCTGTCTCTATATTGAATCTTTTTTTCAAAAATACCTATTTATAAGTGATAACAATTTCGTTATGGCCAACAAGGTAGATTGGCATAAAAGTACACTTAGCTTCTCTTGCTGTCGCTTTCCCACTAGACAAAGAAACTGTAACAGAAAATTAAATA
This sequence comes from Eumaeus atala, assembly GCA_017140195.1. NCBI lineage: Eukaryota > Metazoa > Arthropoda > Insecta > Lepidoptera > Lycaenidae > Eumaeus > Eumaeus atala. Next base: position 46,173 of record JAFELO010001977.1, read on the forward strand.
CGCATTTATATAAAACTGTACGGTACAAATAGAAACGTGATAGGAATGATTCTGTATCAGATAATGTTACAGTTGTCAAGTTGTTTTGATTCCCTGGCTGCCATCTTGGTGTAAGTGGTGCCTTAGTGCACAGTTGTGGACTAGAGGTCACCCTCGTCTACGCCATAAGCTCTTTTTCCTACGAATATAATCCGGGCCAAATTTCAGATTCTTACGAACACCTGCAGGCAACAAAGGACACAAGGTGATTGCGTCGCTCATTCATGTAATGCTTGTGCTGATGTATGAACTATAACGACGTTTCCCTCGCACCATTCTGACACAAAACCTCTGTATATCATTTTGAATTTGGCGACCGCAGTCTTGAATTTCACAGTAACGTCACATCCGCATCCTCGTCAATATGAATTTGTTTGTACTATATTTAGCTAGCCGTGTCCCACGATTTCCTCAACGTATAACATATCCCAAGGGAATCAGTCACTTTAGGGTTATTTTATTAGATATGTTATTCTAGATTATAATCGATATCTGTGCCAAATTTCAATCAAAACTGTTTAGTAGTTTTTGAGTTAAATAATAACAAACATACAAATAAAATACAAACATATCGCTGAAGTCTGGCTTACACTCAGAAGAACAGATGGCAGATGGGCCAGTGAGGTTCTGGAGTGGAGGCCGCGTTTATGAAAACGAAATGTTGGTCGACCGTTCACCAATTGGGAAGACGATCTCCGTGCAGTAGCCGGTCCGGAACGGTTGCAAATTGCAGGAGATCGGTCATCTTGGCGATCATTGAAAAAGACCTATGTCCAGCAGTGGACCAACAAGGAATAATCATGATAATACAAACTTTCATTATACGGTAGTAGGATCACTACTGAATGCTACGAAAATATCAAACTATACAGCGTAATAAGATTGAAGTCTATCCAATTTCTTTTAAATTGCCACGCTGTGAATATAAGTATATGAAGTAATTCCATTGAACTGTTATTTGGCATTTGCAATTTCTAACACAAATTGGTAATTATCTATAACATAAACTAATTGGTAATTATCTATAATATAAACAAATTGGTAATTATCTATAACATAAACAAATTGGTAATTATCTATAACATAAACAAATTGGTAATTATCTATAACATAAACAAATTCAGAAAGACGGATGTGACGTCACAGTCACAGTGAATATTATTGTTAAGACTTGAACGCCCGTATTCACAAACAACACTGTCTCCATAGATAGTGACTCTCGCCCGTGGTGGAGGTGGAAAGAGGGGGACGGGACGGTTCCCCCCAGTTAAGATAGCTGAACGAGCTCTTCCAGCCAGTAAGATAATGATAGTTACTTTAGCTAATCTTAAATACCTATTGGGGTGCATCCTTCCTGAGGGACAGGAGGGGACCTATCGACCATAATCTCAACTGGACCGCAGCCGGACGTGTCTTCAGCCGATGAAGCTGTACTGGACATTTCCTTTACATAGAGCAGTCATTTAAAAAATAATAAACATATAACATCGATAGAGAAGTGATGCCATAGTTATATGACGGCGACTGGGGCCATCCTGGAGAATTGAGAAGGAAGATGTGAAAGCAGTGCTATCTTTGTCTATCTAATCTCGCATGCGCAATGCGCAGAGAGGAATGAAAGGAAAAAGAGAGACAGAGAGTGAACTACATCATCTGTCTCGATTTCGACGGCCGCGTTTTAGGCTTTCTCATAGCTATATTACCTCTATGGAGTCTTCCCAGTATGCGTCGACGCACAATGCCCTTATCCCATGCACGTAACAATACTTAAGCGGCGGACGGCGCTATGCGTCCTTCAATATAGTTTGTGAATATGGGTGTTAGCGGAAGATAGTGAATTGCAGTATAGCAAGTTATTACTATTGAATAGTTTGTGTTAAATCTGGTGAACAGTTTTGTCAATAAATATTTCGGTTTGTTGATTTTGTGTTTTGTGACCTTTAGGATATTAACCTACGACCGGTACCACAGGCTTTTGTAAATTTGTCAATTAGGTATTCGACACAACGCAACCCATCATATAAGTGTTTATTAATTAGTGACATGAGCCTATGATGCCGAAGTTTGTTGTTTGTCTGTTGAGTTCCCAATAGACTAATCAGACATTTTATGTGTACTCGTAAAAGGGTAAAGTGGTAATTTTAAAGATAATGACGAATAGTAAAATGTGTTCAAAATTACTATCATTATCATCATCATATCATCAGTGTCCAGTCATCGCCGCCGGCGTGCTTGTATAAAGAGTATTATGAATATGGGTTAGGTTGTGAGTAGCCGGTGACCTATTTTTACGCATCGTCATAGTAATTTTGGATGTTCATGGGTGTCGGTAGTCGTAAAAGGGCTCCGCGTTCTCGTTTGCCCCCCCCCTTCTCAATAAAAAAATCACGGCCCTACATGCCTCGAGGATGGCGATATGCGGCGCTCTGTTCCCTCTGCCTATCCCATAAGTGAACTGGACTGAAGAGGGGTGTGTTATCATCAGCGTCAGAATTTTATTAATAGGCCAATCACAATAAATAATGCCGACACCCTTAGACATCCGCGATATAATATTACTACGTGAATACGTTATTCTCCTTTCTTCCTCTACACAGATGGGCTAGAGGCCACTCCACACTAGTCTCCAGACAGGGGCCACTCATAAACCAATAATCAAAAATAATATGAAGGCACCAGCATGGCTGTCACTGTACAGTCATGTGAGTGAGGTTATACCTTCCTGGTAGGCGCGGCTGCAGTGCAGCAAGGTAGGCCACTCATACACTACATGAAAGGCGCCAGCATGGCTGTCACTGTACAGTCATGTGAGTGAGGTTATACCTTCCTGGTAGGCACGGCTGCAGTGCAGCATACTACTATACATAAGTAGGGTAGCTATAAATAGCCATCCTACTTATGGACAGGTAGATAAGCTTTCATAGCTTCTAATTTTATAGAATCAAGTTTTTATTATTAGATAGGATTCAAGCCAGCGATCTCTGACGTATCGTAATAGGGGTCACCTCACCCAACAGAGGCAGCTAAGGCTTCCGTGAGGCTTAGTGGGGTAGGTTTTTACCTCTAGGGGAGTTCAGAATCCCCGTATTGGTCAGCAACCCGCCCAGGGTGTACCGAAGAGGCGTTTATGCTTTCCTTACGTTGAAAAGGGAAAAAGGGCAGAAGAAGGATACAGGGGCCGGAACTGCAGCGAAGCGGCGGACAACTTCTTACTCAGTATAACGACAACACATACGTTAGATTATAACGACAACACATACGTTGGAATATAACGACAACACATACGTTAGAATACAACAACAACACATACGTTAGAATCCACCGAGGCATCTGCCGTTCGGAGCTTTGCGGGAAATATAGAAATTCACATACTCACTTATATACACTCGAAAACATTGCCTCCCTTCTGACGCAGTTCGGTAAAGAGTGCCATTAAATCATGCAGATAAATTGTGTCGTAGACTCGCGGAGCTATCTCCTCGTATCATGTTGTTATGCGGTTATTGAATATCGGATCGGTCAATGCGGTAAGGGATGGCAACGCAAACGCGTTTTTTATAAGGGGGCAAACGAGAAATCGGAGCCTTTTGATGACTATCAATGCCTATGGACATTCGCATGATTTTACGCGGATGGGTTCCCTCCTCTCATTTCCCCCCATGGGTCACCGGCTAGTCACAAATCGCACGAAACGCGACAGCGGCGCTGTCACTTTACGCCGGTATCAAGTGAGCGAGAGGTACCTCCCCGGTTTCGGCCCAATTCCCTTGCTTAGGAGGATGTAGTGTCATGCACCTAGCAGGGCACTTCCTCCTCCTATGCAACATGGCACTCCCTCTTCCAACACTTTTTAGCGTAACATCTAAGCGTGCTGGTTTTTATGGGTGTTAGTAGTAACCCACGCCTTGTTCGTTTGTCTGCGGCATTTCCCTTGCGTCAACAAAAATACATGACTACTCATGGAGAAAATTTAAACTCCATCAAGGCGTAAATAAGCGATAGTTCTTAGATTTAAAGTGTTTTTTTATTTATGACCGGCCTCGTTGATGTAATTCTTACTTTACAGTTGCTTAGACCGGATGGTCGCTACTCGTCCGTATAGCTGAAGCGCCCAGGGTCTCTGACCGTTGGCCGTCGCGAGTTCCTATCGGTATTGTGCGGTGCGCACGTATTCAGAAAATAATGACACTAAACTTGGAGAAGTTCACCATGTACATAAGCAACAGATTCGTTTTATTGTAGGTTTATGGTTACGTAGGCTTACAGTGTCCTAAAAATGTGTCTTTTACCATTCACGTTGTATATTCTGTGTTGTTAGTTGGGTGCAACAAATATGACCGCTTATGTGTGCTTCCGTCACTTCCCAAATACTTTTGCGATGAAGCAAGAGCTGGGTGTCTCAAAAGGTGTACAATTATCAGTTTATACTCTACTCGTATACGTAGTAAAAATCAATTTTATACGATCTTATAATGCGTTACAGAATTTACTATTAGTACTGCTCAGTTGTGAAGTACGGTTTTGTATTGCCCTGTAAATTTACTGAGCAGTATTGGCAGTAATTTTTGTTCCGACGCCATAGTTGGATGTGGTGTGAAGAAAAAACACCGAGACTTCCATGCCCATGATAATAAAAATCTGAACGGAATTTATAGTTGGCGAACCCGCACTGTATCACCGGATCGGAGCAAGAGACAGATGAGTCCTCAAGGTTAGAATCTAGAGATTAGAAGTGGCAGGGTGACGACCGCTCATCTCGTGGAAAGACTGTCTACCCCCAGCCGGTCCGGGATGGATCGGATGTCCTGCCTATGTCGGGATGGAGATTGATAAAGGATGATGCTGATACTATTACGAGCATGCACTACTGAGTGGTATCAGCTCTCAAAACATAATAATAAAACAGCTTAAATGTTAAGTTGCTTGGAAAAAAATACAGTAAAATTTTACGGAGAAATGAAATTAATTTCCGTCCAAGATATCATATTGTAATTTTGTAAATATTATATAATAAAAGTGTATATCTCTTAGCGAGGAAATTGCAAACTTTGCGAATTTAATATGAGATTCACGTCCAATTTGTGAAGTTATCTACAATATTATTTGCTAAGGCAATATTCGTCAGTGTTATACTTTCATCGGCCCTGGAATGTTCCAATAAAGTGTAAATTATGATTGATGCAGGGCTTCACTCCTCTATATCGGGATCCTATCATTTTTCATGGAGGATTAACTGAGTGTTAAGAATGCTCGGCGTTCATAAGTTAGACATTTTTTCCGATATCTCGTATTTAGTCTAATTATATGTTACACGTACTCATACACGTCAACGTGCAGAATACCATCATGAAGCGGTGGCTTTATGCTGTCAGGACACGTTTGTAAATATCCAGACGAGGCACTGGGGAGATATGTGAAGAAATTGTATTAGTTTTAGTGAACTTTTTGGTTTTGTTTTATAGTAAGTAGAAATCTAATAAAACGCCTTATTTTTAATTAATAGCAATCATTGTTGCACGTCATAGAATAGCATTAAGGCGTTTGATCTTGCACTGCTGATGCTTCAAGTTTCCCGGTAAAAGTAATAAAGTAAAAGAATGCCTGCATTTAAAGAAAAAATATTATTTGCAATTAAAAAAGTTTTTTTGCGAATAATATTTCTTACTTTTACAGTGTATTAGTTTAATACACAAATTTATCCGATAAAAACTAGACTGATATCACCAGCTATGATGCTTGACCGTGTGGATATCAAATCCAGTTATCATTTAACTGGATTTGATATGGATTTGATATCGTACAGTGCAAGAAAGAGTGTCGTTATGGTCTTCGGGGCTGGACTAAAAATACCAAAAGAAGTGCCTCCTATTACTTTATTCATCAATTCAAATATATTGGCCACTTATTGAACACCAGCCTGAAGGACGGTAATGATGTTGAAAGGGAGTTGAGGGCGCCGTCGGTGAGGGCGAATTTCATGGCACGTAGATTAGCTCGGGCCCTTGTTAATTCTAAATTAACTTTATTCAAGGCTTATTGTATGACCTTTTATACCAGCAGTCTGTGGACTTCTTTTACACAAAAGTCGTACAGCGCCCTTTGCGTCCAGTACAATAACGCCTTCAAGGTCCTTTTGATGCTGCCCTGATTCGCGAGAATGTGTGTAGACTGTTTCTACATGACCATGCGAAAAAGATGCACATCCCTAGTGTGCAGAGTGCGGGCCAGCTCCAAGTCGATCTTGGACACGATTACAGATAGAGTAGACACTGGTGTCATTGGTCGATGATGTAAAATCGCCGTAGGCATTTAAGTTTAATAAATTATATATTATATTAATTACTTTTTAAAATATTGGAAAGATAAATACACTAATATAGCTTTAAGTAAAAATGTAACTAATCCACTACGAGCTAATGACCATCAAAATAAAAATAAAACAATAAAAAATATAAAAAGCGTATTCGAAGTGTTGTCCATTGGTTGCAACACGGTCCTTTAAACGTTGAGGCCAGTTATCAATAGAATCACGCACTCTTTCCATGGGGAAATTCTTCACTGCCAATCGTCGGGATTGTTTCTGGATTGTTTAGCGCAAGCTGTACTCTCTACAACTGGCCATAAATCATAATCTAGGTAATCGCTAGGTAGTTGAACATGGCCTTATTAGGGGGCTCAACTACCTACTCAAGAATGGTATCTTGATACGCTTGTGCCGATGTTTTAATACCTTTTATATCAAAAATATGGTACAGTCATCCCTTAATTGCTAACACCACACCAGACCATCACTGAAGGCGGATAATGCCCACGTTGCACTCTGTCGACTAATTGGGGAGCTTCCTTAGATCTTTGAGCATAAATACGGTAACATTATTTGTTAAGATATTGCTCAATTATAAAAAAAAAAATCACCAGTAAACAAAATTTTTCTGTGACCTCCCTTTGCGTATCGCTTCAGAAGTTGTTTGATTTTACCACCCTATTCATCTTTAATTTATCAGTTAAGAAGTGACCAGTGCGTCTCCTCTAGGCTGCAAGTCCTAAGTCATCTTTTAGAATAGGCGACATGGTTCTAGGTGTTGCCTTCATTTCCCAAGATAAAAGGTTTTGCTTTCGGACAGGGTTTCTTCGAATTCTTTCCCTTATTTCTGTGACCACATTTTTTGTACAAACACTACGTGGACAGCCAGATCTAAGTCTGTCACAAACATAGGAAGCCTCATTGTACCTATTAATTTCATTTTTTTTAAATATCAATTTCAGCATTACAATAGAAATATTCAATATTTATTTCAGCATTACAATAGTAATATTCAATACAATAATATTAATAGCCTGGCACACAAACGTTTGACTAATACCAAGATTAAAATTACATTTGGCTCCATACCTACTTTGTGTAATGCGATCACGGCGATACTGTTCCCTTTATCATCCCACCCCATTTCTGTACCGCAAGATATTGAACAATGTTTTGGCGTCAAAGTGAAAAAACACAATGAACAATCGGTCATAAATTACAGATACCAGATTCAAATGTAATATTTTTTATTTTAACAGTATTTATGGACAGTAAAAGTATATAGAATATATATAGGTATGTAGTAGATAAGTGAATTCAAAGTAGTGATCGCCCAGATATAGAAATTCGATCATAATTATAAGAAAATCATTGGACTTCGAATACAGCTTCACTGAGAAGCCTTTAATGGTATATAATAAAACTAAATTTGTGACACTGTCAGACATGTTATGACGCAGGCGTCATAATGTGTTTGACAGTGTCACAAATTGCGTACTACAGAAGTTTTAACATTGTGTGCATACCGTAGTGTGGGTAACGATTTATTTAATTAAAATAATGAACTCTATAGGATATTATATGAAAATGTTAGTGTTCTACACTCCTACACATAAACTATAACACATATATTAAGTGCGTGAAGTGTCAAGCTCCTCCGCTTAATTTGCGTAAAACTACTGACTAATTGTTAACTTACAGATTACTTGTTGCTAACGATATTATTGTGTTTGCGTACTTATTGCGTCATGTGGACATGAGATATAATTGAACATTGATTAAAAAAAACCGTGTTCGGCGTTTTGAGCACATCACAGCAGATTGGTGCCGCTCGCTGTTACCTGCGGCTGGGGGACAACGACAAGAGACTGGTCTGACTAACATTATAAATGAGAAAGCTTGTATGTATGTATGTTTCTAACACAATCACGCCTAAACTAACGGATTTTGATGAAACTTGGCAATGTATGTAGCTTATATACCAGAATGACAGAAAATATATACAGTAATTTTAAATGTTACAATTACTTTGCACTTGTTATACTAAGACAACCTGGAAATAACTCCATATTTCTCTGGTATCTTCAATAAATTCTCTTAGTCTGTAATAGCATTTGCCACGGCTTTGAAATTTTCTGGTTAATGGGCTTTTGCGTCAGCTGAATTATATTACATACCGCCAGAAACGTGACAACGTAGACATCACTCCACGCTGGTAGTATGACGCGCATTTCCGCGGTCGTAAGTTTTTTTATTGGCGCGGGAAACGCATTATGCCTCATTCCTGGGTGGGGTCCAGTGGGTGGGGCTCGCGACACATTATACTGTCCAACACCCACCGCGAATGCTACCAGTATCACCTTAGTACCCTAAGGGACCCACACCACCTCCACAAATTTGGAAGGGTTGTCCCGCACTGTTCGCCTCCTTCTGCCCTTTAAACACCTCTTCTTATAAGACGGGTACAAGGAGCAGCCCCCTCGCCCGGGTTCACCCCAGGCTACTGCGACCCACCGCCACGACATGGCATGAACCACGGTGGGGCCCCCGGTCGTATCTGCCTTTAGTCGATCGTAACGCAGCAATGACGGTTTCCTCACACAAATATTTTAGACCGCAATTAGTCATAGGTGTTGTAGCAATAAGTATTAAATCAGTTTATAGATTAATGAGTTATCACCCAAATGATACTGTACACCTGTTGATAAGGGCATGCGTTAGGCGGACGGCCTGATAACGGACAATTCAGTCAAAATGTTGCTGGTAGTTCTGTTGTCTGCGTTGCTTTTGGCTGTAAATGGCCAAACGACCCAGGTCAGTCGGTGTAAGTACCTTCCTTATAATATATGGGGGAAAATGAGTAGCCGATTTTGTTGACTACCGATGGCCACCACGAGCATAAATACGGAAGCTCCTCCTTCCCACTTCTATTTCAACGGGCCACCGAAAATTAACAAACCACACGAATCGCGACAGTAAGTCACTTCACGGTATATGTGAGCGAGAAGTACCTTCCTGGTGGGGACGGCCAAATTCGCCTGCGATGCGGCTTGATACTTCCTCATATTGTACTGTATGTGTGTTGGTGTAGTGAGATGTAGTTAATGTTATTTAGGCTTATTTTTTTCATTTATTTCAAGTAATCAGTCCCACTGAGCTTATTTCAGTTATTATCACGTCTGGGCTAGGGTTGAACAGGTAGACACCACAGGTTAAATCCGTTTACGTTCAAAAAGAGTTTCGCAACATGATATAAGTAAAATATTACTCCAATACATTGAACAAAATGTTATAAGTAAATTATTAGTACAATACATTGAACAAAATGTTGTAAGTAAATTATTAGTCCAATACATTGAACTAAATGTTATAAGTAAATTATTAGTCCAATACACTGAACAAAATATATTGATTTGTATTGTAAAAAACGATACGGCTGTCCATTTGCCCGAAAAACTATATTAAAGGTTGACAATAACTTTTTCACGAAAAAAAGAAAGAAACAGGTTCTTAAAAGAACATTTACGTTTATTACATTGATTCATGTTACATCTATTGATTCACAAAAATACAATATACTCTTACATGTTTTCATATTGATCAAATCATTATAAATACCTCCACGATTGTACGCGCATGATTTTAAGTAGTTTTTAAAGCTTTGTTGAAAAGAAGTGCATAATTTAAATGATTTTTTGTAAAGTTAAACAGGCGCATGACTTTAGCCTGTATTTACAAAGTTCAAAATTTGTCGTGTGCATATCGCACACACATAAAAAAACTGTCCCTAGACATTTTTCAGACGCTGACTGTGTATTTTGGTATTTTTGTTAATCACAGATCAGGTCGCGCATAACTTTTGACAGAGAAGACCAGTTTTGATCACTCTGTTATCAAAATTTAATATCAAGTGTCAGATATGTATGTTGTATGTACTGTGCTGAGTTATACAAGTTGGTCTCATACGAGTTGGTCTCATACAAGTTGGTCTCATACAAGTTGATCTCATACAAGTTGGTCTCATACAAGTTGGTCTCATAAAATTTCGCCGACTTTTACGCATTAACATGTTTTGAATTACTTGTTCTGTGTCACAGGTGTGAGCAACCCTGGCGATCTACCGATCAACACGCACGTGGTAGGATGCGTCACGCCGCCCTGTCAGCTGCCGCAGCTGACGATGGCAGAAATAAACGTCGTGTTCAGAGCTCGTAAGGCTTATGTACAATTGCACAGCGTTTTTTTATAGCATTGCGTGACAAGAAATCAACCGGAGCCATGGTTGGTTAGCGATCTCCACTGAAAAATCTCCATATGTGTGCTTCTCAAAATCAGCATGAGACGCGATTTTGAAGATGCTTTGCAATATCGTATGAGTGACAGGTACCGGCGGTTCGGCGGCTGATCTAGCCACGCGAATCCGGTCTCATATCGTATGAGTGACAGGTACCGGCGGTTCGGCGGCTGATCTAGCCACGCGAATCAGGTCTCATATCGTATGAGTGACTGGTACCGGTGGTTCGGTGGCTGATCTAGCCACGCGAATCAGGTCTCTTATCGAACTGTCCAGTTCCGAGATGGGTCTTGCTGACAAATTCTGCACACGTCGATATAGGCGGCAAACAGCACCCACGTGTAGTGTATAAATGGTTCATTCTCGAATCCCACAGACGATGCACTGAGTGCGTAAAATTCCAATCCCTCTTCGATGGACCACCGGAAGCCACCGCTTTCTTTAAGAATACCGATTGCGCTAAGCATATTTTTTAGTGTAGGGGAGCAAACGAGTATTTGGACCGTTTCGACGACTACCGACGCCCTGGGCACCCGCATTATTGTTACCTCTTCAATGGCCCACCGGCTACTCACAAATCACACGAAAGGTGACAGCATACCTCTCCCTTTACGGCGGTATATGTGAGCGAGAGGTACCTTCCTTCCTTATTATTTAGGCTTAATCATTTCAAATTAAACTGTCCCGCTGAGCTTATTTCGCCATGTGAGCAAGAGTTACCTCGCTGGTTGTGCCGGCCCAATTCCGCTGCAATGCTGCACAGCACTACCTGTTACGAAAATATTCATGCTGTAATCACCTCTTATATTTGTTTTCAGCTCGAACAATCCGTTCCATGGGTACCTTCGCCAGAGCGTCCCTGCTGCTGGGAAGCTTCGAAGCCCCAGCTATCACCTATCCTCTGGGTGCTGCTGAGATCACCTGCGACTACATCGTCAACACCTACTGTCCGCTGATGGAGGGAGAGGTGGTGCAATACCAGCTCAATATGTTCATTGAGATCTTCTTTCCTGTGGTAAGTTGTTTTCCTGTTTAGGGTCCATAGGACCTGAGGAGATGCGTTATCACATCCAATCTCACAGTACCAGTGCAACATATTGACTGCGTTACCCAGTGGTGAGTACCAGAAGACGTCAGCTGCTGGACCCGCGCTTCCTCTACAGAGCGACATAGGACGCAGTCACAAGCCATTTTCTCCTCGCGATCTTTACCAAGTCGTCTGTCTACCGGGTAGTAGGAAGTCCAATAATCCATCTATCAGTGCGGGGCCGCCGCCCGAGAACCTTCCCACCCAGTGGTACTTGGTACTGCTATAAATGTGGCAGTGTTCTTTTGTAAGGTACCACTGTTGGATACCTCGTTAGCGTCTGTCCTCGCCGACGCTTAACAGCTTGTGGAGCTAAAGCCTTGTCGTAACCACGCTGTGTTATACTGTGAGTGTGAGCTTTAGTACTTTGATCAGTAAAATTGTAATGATCATCGACGTCATCAGCCGGACGGAGCTCCAAAAATTGCCAAAATCATCAATATACATTGTGGGTTGGTGACCTTTATGGGTCACCAACTCACTGTGTGGATCCTTCAATGAATATCATGACATCAGATCTTGATGTCACGTAGAAAACTGTGCGTGTCGGCTCCGCCACGCGACTAGAGTTTACGAACAAACATGACTCTGTAGTTTAAGATGTGTAAGAGTTATAGGCGCGGTAAATGTTTACTACGCTGTTGTTACGCCCGATTCCATATGACACGATTTCACTCCTTGTAGTTTGTAATACCGCACTCCTTATATGGTTAGTTTCTTATGGTGTAAACAGGAAAATATGTATTCTTAACATTATTATCTATTATATGCGTAGGTACAATAAATTTATTATTAGTGCGATTATAATAAATTAATAATTTCCAGGGCACAAACGCCATCGTGGAATTCTTCGTGAGGGATGAGAATGCTCTGCCTGTATTCTGTCTGCGGATGCCCATCAGCATCCTCAGACCGCTGCCCACTGCCAACAGGACCGCCAACGCCACTGTAGATCGTATTTAAAATATAATATTATTTATATATAAGTATAGGCGTAGTTTTATTTTTACTGGACTATCCGCCCGTTAATGGTGGGATCGAGAATGAAATATACGGGTAGCGCTTAAACCATAGTAGATAGACATGAATAATGTGCTTTCTTGGACGAAATGCGTGTGGTAAATACATAACGTAATATACGTTGACAGGTTACCTGAGAAGCGAACCGATATATGTCTTAATGATCGTACGAAAATAGCTCCACATATGTTGTGGTCTCCATTTGTAGAGCTCTAGTCGTAACTATGTAGAAAAATAAAAAGAAGTAAATTAAAACGGTTCAAATAGAGAGTTATTTGTATAAACCCACACAGGTTAGCAAAAGTTACTGACTAAAAAAATAAACAATATCAATATTATGTGAACCTTGCAAATTTGTTAACAACTAAAGTATGCGTTCCCAAAGTCCGAGCGGGAGGACAAATTAACCATATCAAACACAAATTACGGCACAGTGACATAGCTGCCGTTGAATAAATAAAATTTGCAATATAATTCAAAGTTCCTCCTGGTTTCCTCCCAAAAATCTTCCCCGGGGGAGGTTCGGAGTGCAGATACATCACGTGTGTCACGATACCCTTTTGTAGGTGGATGTCAGCTCCGGATATCCCTAATATAGGATGACATATTTGCCTTCGTATTCCGTAACAATGCGACGTCAAACCACTTGGTATCCGGACGACTGTTACACCGTTGTATAATGCTGATCTATTATTTTGTAACACTAGTCATGGCGCTATAAGCAATTTGAGGCTTTTGGACAAATACCCGCATCTTTAGACAGGAAGCTTCAGGGTATATTGGGAACGAAGAGGTATAGTTGCTTTGCCATTAACTAAGTAGTTTTTATGTAAAACAAATGGACACCCGGAAAGTTGGAGTGTTCTCATGACTACCGACACTCATAGACATCCGCTTAATTATTATGCCGAATTATTGCTTTATTTCCTTTCACTTTCCCCCTCACCCAAGGGGCCATCCAAAACTAACAAACTGCCGGAAACACAGTAGCTATGCCTTTGCGACGGTGTCGTGTGAACGATAGGTTCTTAGTAGGAGGTAGATCCTCCTACTAAGAAGCATTGCATACCACAAAGTTACCAAATCACCGTTATTCCATTAAGCCACACTAGTCGATCTAGTGCAAAAGATAAGGTCGCCACTCGTACTGGCTTAATTCGGCTGCAGTGTAGCTACCAGTATTCTCATAGCTCCAATCAAAAATATTTTTAATGCAATAGAAATTTACTGTGAATTGGTGACGTTCGGTAATTGCTTCAAGTCTAACAAAAGTGTGACTATTATATTTAGCAGACTGCACCCTCTGTGCAAAAAAATATTTATGTTGGTTTCTCGACCGTATTACGTGTGTTGCATAAAATGGAATTAAAATGTTTTTACTTATAATAGCAATAAAAAAGTCTATATGTATGGATGTATAATTCAATGTTTCTTGCTGTAGTTAAATGAATTTTGACGGTTGAGGTATCGTTGGATTCGTCTTGATAGCGAATGTAGTATTGATTGTCTTCATAACAATAAAGATTTTCTTGTTATTTATAACTTAACTATTTATTTGTCTTTTTACATATCGGTGTGACAGGCTTACAAACCCAGCAATCTTGAATTTTCTAAAGAATACATTTATTTATTCCTTAAGAATGTCGAAGCGAATATATTATAATATATTCATAAGTACTATAAGCGTTATATGCACGTAAATGTATTTATCATACAAAAATACGTTCTTGTAATTTTGATGCTCGGTATCTTTCCTGAAACGTTTTTCGAAGATATTTTTGGTGGATATATTTATACAAGCTTTTACTCAACGGAAGTTTGGAGTGCATGATAATGATAGTTAAATTAACTATTATAAATGTTCTTATATTGTGATGCAACTTTCCCATTTGCAGGAGGGTGGAGAGTCGGTCCCCCTATCGACCCCAAACCTAGTCTCGTCGCCCCACGAGCTCTCATAGCAATCTGATGAAGCTGTACTGGTTTCCTATTCGCTTCCACAGCATAAATACGGGCCCGAAGGAACGAAGTATTTGAGTTATTGCTGACAGCCGACAGCAGGCAACTGCTGCTTCGTACAACAAAAGAAAGAAGCTATTAAAGGATCACTTTTTCCTGTCAATAAAACCTAAAGGATTCTTTCCTTTAAACCAGAATCATTAAATTTGGGAAATACTGAGATAATACAATACAGATAAAGGAAAAATACAAAATTTGGTAAATTATATGCTATTTCGTGGAAGATAAACTAGCCATAAACAAACTTATATGTATTTTATTTAACGTGAATTTGTTATAGTTAGTCAACTTTTATAATTTGCCCCC
>JAFELO010001977.1:61255-73963 GCA_017140195.1 Eumaeus atala
CCCCGTTGGTTCGGAATCCTGGATGTTCGGGCACACTCGCACTTGCCCGGTATTTTTTCGTTATACTTATCTTGTAGTGTCGTGTAGTAATCATCATCACAGGCCTCCCCCACCGAGCGCCACAGGTCACGGTCACGAGCCACTTGCATCCAGCGGGCCGTAGGAGGCCGTCCTACACTCCGTCTTCCGGTGTGGGGCCGCCACTCGAGAACATTTCTTCCCCAATATGGCCTGCCAATTATTAATTTATAATATATATTAATAACCAATAAAAATTATGTGTAGTAATATTATATCACTATTAAAATTGCAGGAAATTTATAGCATAGGGTGACAGACGAGCAGTAGGAGCCATTAGGCGACTACGGACGTCCATTAACATCCGCATTTACAAATGCGTTGCTCTATGTGGTAAATAGAGCAATGCATTTGTAAATGCGGATGTTAATGGACGTCCCTAACAATGGGCTACCGCCTGTTCGCGAAGCGCACAAACACTTCAGCGTACCTGCAACTTTAAGTCATGTGATCGAGAGGTACCGCCTCTGACGTGCCGGTCGAATTCGCCTGCAATGCAGAATGGAACTATTTCTTGCTAAACTACACATGGAACTTGTAAGGGGTGCAGCCATGTATCGAGGCAAGTCTAACCGCAATATCGAGGTGTATAGAAAATATTTGAGGTCGATGTCCTACATAAGTCCCCTTGGCTCAGCCTAATGAGCAGCTCTAATGCTGCCCGCATTGGAGTGGAGACGCAGGCTGTATCCAGGTCGGGGGCTCTGACACAATTGCACGAGCTAACATTAGACCTAACAAGTGCAATCGTAATCACACCAAGATTTCTTTGATTATGTTGGAATTGAAAAAATAAATAAACTTAAAAAAAAAAAGTATTTACTGTAAATTTTCTCTTCTTTCGGATATAGAGGAATACCTCTCACACACATGATGCGGGTGTAAAGTGACAGCTATGCTGTCGCGTTTCGTGCGGCATGTGAGTAGCACCATTGGAGAAGGAGGTCGAAAGGCAACGTATCTCCATATTTTTTTTAGTGTGTAGCAGTTATGTGGAGACCCCACATAACTACTACATACAAAAGAATCCTACAATAAAACCCACAAATGAAAAGGGCATGATGACTGTAGAATACAATAAAAACTTTTTTTAACAACTTTACAGTAACCATGGTCACGGGTGGACTGAAACGTAGGGCTATTTCAATAATTAAATAAACTGCGATAAAATCCGTAAAAGTAGTTTTATTGTTATGAGTAACATTCGCGTAAACTTAATACATCAATTGTTGATTCAATGCCAACATTTATTGAAATCTAAAAATTGAGTGTGAGGGAGAAGGTACATTAATGTTAATGACATTTGCGTTAAAATAAAATTGTGAAATACTGCGATCTGCAATGTTAAACACGAGTTTTAGGTTATAGGATTACAAAGTCTGTCGACATGCCTGTTCTCTTCTTCGAGCCAATATTAAAATAAAAAGAGACATTTCAAGAGCTACTCTGACGGAATTCGAAAGACGTACGCTGAAATATAATATGAGGCGCATGCAACAGAATAAGTAAAACAAGGTTTAGATTTTATTTTGTAATACACATTAAACTTAAAGATTGATTCCAAGTTAATTATTTATTCATTATTAACATCATTAATTATTTATAACATAATTATTGTCTTCTTTGTAACATATGTTAAGCGTATTAACTTGTAAGTATTCTGAATGTTGTAATTAATAAGGGTTATGTAAACATTGTTGAAAATGTTAACTTTGTAATTAGCATATTTAAAAAAAAATGTATCCCTCAATCACAATTATTGCTAATTCCATCAATTTATTTTTATACTGTCTGGAGCTACACTGACAGTTCTATTGCTTAGATTGTATTTTCTCCCTACTCATTATAAGCGGACAGCATGACGTCTCTTCATAGGAAAAAACGCGCCACGAGCAAAACGCCAATTAGTTTTAGATTAGATTTAAATTATATTATTATTATACTTTTAGGTTCATCAATTTCCTCCAACCAATCAACGGTCGGTGATTAGCATCGTTGGCGACGCATATTTAATGTTTCCTGAGAAACGTTACATGTTCAGGGTGATTTCCAAAGCACTAGCAAGCTCTTAGGAATGGACAACATCATTGTCAACAAATTTTGTTATTCGACTTCCGACATATTTTTTTAAGTTTATGCATAGGCACTGTCGTGTCATTTGTAAGTCTATGGTCTAAGCTATAAGCGCCGCGCCGACCTTCAACCCCGCTCTTCACTATTTGCAACTTGCAGTGCGCAGAGTTTAAAACGTTAAAGCGGATCATTTAATTAATGTTAATTATTGTATGTACTCAGGAAATCGTAGAAGTCTTGAACCAAAAGTTTTCGTTGTCTATATAATCCCAAGAATATGCTGGTGTTTTGGAAATGGTCCTTCATACAGCAAACAGTCGGCGTTTCTGATATTTAGTTATAAGATTTTGGTAATTATACGTCCCTATAAAGTCTTACGACATTCGAGTTTATTCCCGAGCAAATAACTCCGGTCGGTACGCGATTGTCTCCTTCGAACACCAAAACCAGCCCTGTGGGAGAGCCGCCATGGAAGCCAGTCTCTCCGCGTCGGTTCCTCTTCTTAGCCAGAAAAGATCGGGTCGTCTGAACACCTCTTTCTGCTCTCTTCTTGGTTATCGGTCTTTGTGGAGACGTTTCCTGAAAAAAGAAATCTTGAAGTATAAATTTAATTTATCGTAATAATGCGAGCGCACACCGACACAAAAAACACCGACAGATAAGAAATATAATTTTAATACAAATAAATTTTACATAAATTACCCATTTTTGAAGTTACCACAAATAAGTAAGGGGTAGTGCCATGCCGCCGTATGGGGCCGGCAAGACCGGGGAGGTCTCGCTCACATGATACCGCCATAAGGTGAGAGAGGGCCCTCGCGGGCGAAGTAGTCCTCAACCTCCACAGGGTCGGGCACGTGGTGCGTTCGCGTTTTTAAGACGAATCTAATGACTCGTCGACATCCTTCAAGGCGTTCAGGATGTAGCAGGTTACACCGAAATCTACATATACATTTATACATACGAGATACGCTTGAAAACTACCCTCGTTTTTGCCGCAGTCAAATAAAAAGATGGGCCGGTTAGCTAGCTCTTATGCCAAAACTATACTTACATCTAGACTAGAATCATTCTCGGCATTGCACTCAGATTTCTCACAACTTTCACTGTTATTCATTACATAAGCTGGTCTTGAATTTGATCCCACGCGTTCCTCACTGGTATCTGAAACTTTATTCATAGACGCATTATAATAAAACTGCCTTCTATGACATATTTAATTGTGTCATTTTAGGTATTTTTCTGGCCCGATGTTTCAGATGCTTGGTGGACTGAGGTGTCCGATGACTGACGTCAATTATGGAACCTACCCGAAGATTTATAATTATTTTATTGTTCCGATAAAATTATAAAGTAGATAAAATTTCTAGTTGAGTTAAATAGATTGATTTTATAAAGCTGAATCGTATGTTAGTTTGAACGCGCTAATCTCGGGAACTCTCAGTCGGATTGGAAAAAAATGACAATGTCATTTCCCATTTATCGAGGAAGGCTTTTGGTCCCAGCATGGTATATTGTTATCCTATAGATAACAATATACCATGCTGGGACCAAAAGCAACAGAGTACACGGATTAAACAAAAACAACACATCTTCGCGCCAGCTCGCTCATGGGGTTGTCAGAGCGAGCGGAGTGCCACATCATCACGATCCTAACACACCTCTTCCATATTCATAACTACATACAAACACGCCGGTTGCGAAGACTCATAACACCACCTGCGGACAGTGCCCAGATTATGTAGGTAAAACCCTAATCCGCTGCTAGTCGTAGCACAAGCAGCACTTTATGCTTTCTTTAGCAATTTTATACTAGGTGGTGCTCATAGCGCTAAATAAAGGCGAGAATTGTTATTATTATAACTTTCAGTCGGGATGAAATGACTTCTTCAAATGCATATTTCATTCCTTATTTAAAGTATACTGAAATTTTGTTTTTAATAAAGTTAGCCCCGTGGCCTCGAATGTTCGATACCATTGCCTACTGTCCGTCCTGTGTAAAGAAAAACAATAAGAAGTGGTTGTTATTGTATCACATTTTTGGAAGAGGATAGGAGATTGCTGCATAGGAGAAGATAGTGCCATGCATGGTGCATGACACTACATCCTCCTGTGCAACGGGATTGAGCGGACACGACCGGGGAGGTACCTCTCGCTTACATAATACCGCCGTAAAAAGTCATCTTCAGTGTCGCGTTTCGTGGGGTTTGTGAGTAGTCGGAGGCCCATTGGGGGGGAAGGAGAGCAACGCATCGACGTAGTAATTATGCTGATGTTCAAAGACGTCGGTAGGCAACGCATCTGCATAATAATTATTATTCTTTACGAATATTCCCCGTTGGTTCTTGTAATATCTATTATTATAACGAACGGGGTGGTATCCCACGGCCTCGGGCCTCATATTGACAGACTGAAGCGATGGCTACGATGTCACGTATTGTGCGGTTGCCTAAAGTAGTTTCGAACAGGGATTATGAAATTCAAACACTAACTCTCGCTCGTCTGTCGGGTTGAACGGCTTTCCTCCGTCCTGAGGCTGTTGCTACATCCTTTGTTGATTCCAGTGTCCAGTTCCAAGCACTCTGAAATAAACATTTATATGAGAGAAAAAAATTATGTATAGAAGGACAAACGAGTGTGTATTTTGGAGATTACTGATGCCCACTAACATCCGTACAAAGTCAGCCTATGCAAAGGAGTTCGATTTTCAATCAACAAGGTCACCGGGCACTTCAAATCGACCGGATAATATAGAGAAAAGCAATCATACCACGGCGACCGGCGGGCGCAGTGGTACCATATCACGGGTAGGCCAGGAATGTTGCGCCAGACGGCGCGGGTTCGAGTCCCGCTCAGGTCGTGGATATGTATCTATGTATTATTAGTATATCTATAATATTTTTTTATAAATATAAATTTAATAAATGGTATATTATGGAAATATAAGTCTTAAGTTTACGCGAATGTATAATGTTACAATAGAGCTACTTTTACGGATTTTACCGCGGTTTATTTAATTATTTAACTAGCTCAACTGTGACCATGTGAAACGTCGGGGTAGTTAAATAGTCCGCGATAAAATCCGTAAAAGTAGTTTTATTGTAACGCTATATATATTTCCGTTGCTCAGTAGGTGTCTGTAGCACCAGTCCCTACGGGGCTCAGTACAGCGTAGTACGTGTTGTCTCCACCATGGGTCAAGCCTTGTCGTGCCGGTGTCGCTCAGTTGCCTGGGGTGAACCAAGACACCTTGGTAGAAGTCCACTGAACCGAGGAGGAGGGTGCTCTTTGTACCCATCTTATAAAGAGAGGGGACAAAAGAACGAATGAGACGGCGCTTTTGCGCGCAGTGCAAGGGGCGAGGATGGGAACCTCACCCCGTTGCACTGTCACGAAGTTGGTGGGGTTGTCCTGTATTGCGGGACAACCCGATCTGTGGAGGTGGAGTCGGCCCCTTAGGAGACACCCGTCCAGGTGCCCTGATGATTTCTTGTTCCAGGGGACCTCACCAAAGGCGATACTGATGGCGCTGGCAGTGGTTTTTATGGGGACTCGGCACTATAACGTGCCGCAAACCCCACACAACTAGGCCCCACCCAAGGCCAGTGAAGTCGTGTAAATGCGTTTCCCCGCGTCAACAAATAAAAGGGCTAGCTACTGCCCAACGTGGTGTGATAAGTCCATAGATATTATTTATTATTATAGTATGCAGATATTTGGAGTGCGGCGCCTGTATCCTTCCCAATTAGGTTAAATTTCAATGGCGCACAGGTTGAGAGTAAGCTTCGGTCTGCTGAACACCTAAAAATGCTATTGGTGGATTGTGTATTGTAAAGGGCAAAAGAGGAATCGTAGTCTTTGGTAACCAACGATGTCCATAAAAATCTACACAACTGGCAGATGCTTTGCTTCTTCCCCATCTGCCAAAAATATTACTGGACTCTCACAGACTGCACGATACGTGACAGCAAAGAAATCAGTAGTGCCAGCGGTATTCCCCCGGTCGCGGCGTTCCAGTTCAGGTGCAACGTCTGCAGTATCTGGACAACGCTGACCATATGATATCAAAAGCTAATTCATCGCGTTTCGTGCGGTCTCTTTGAATCACTACTTACCTTCGCTATCGCTCGACCGCCTGTTTGTACAGCTTTCCTCTGTAGCGTGGCCTGGGCTAACTCCTTGAATCACTACTTACCTTCGCTATCGCTCCTCTGCCTGTTTGAACAGCTTTCCTCTGCAGCGTGGCCTGGGCTAACTCCTTGAATCATTGTCTTGTCCAGCTCCAGGCACTCTGTAATCGTAAGCCACTTATAATACACCAGCATCACCCCACGGTTCATCCGCGTAACTCCCGCCCTATTAGTGACATGCTATATGGCTTATGGCATACTGTTGTGGGGAAACGCTGCTTACACAAACAGTGCTTTTATGCTGCAGAAGCGAGCTATTCGTGCAATCCACAAACTAACCTCTACGACATCACTTTGGGATAAATTTAACGAATCCAGTATACTGATTGTTTATTCTCGTTGTCATGTATGTGCGTAAGAGTACTCGTATTAATGAATTTATCACGATAAGTGATAATCACAATAGAAACACTAAAAACAGTCATAAACTAGATGTACCAGTTCATAGACTTTCCTATTGGAACAGTTCCTTTCGGAGGCAACGTATACGCCTTTACAATAGGATCCCAGGAAACGTCCAAAAACTACCAGTTAATAAATTAAAAAAGTTGTCAGCAAATTACTGAATCTTGGTTCACATATGGTATGTAAATTAATGACCATGCAGTGTTAAGAAGAACCGATCATATGCTTACTGTCCCCACCGTCCGATTCTAATGAGTAGCTTTCCTCAGTCGTGTTGTGACCATTACTACGTCGTCTATAAATCATTGATCTGTCTAATTTAATGCAATCTGAAACATATAATTTATATAATAAAAATTTGTCAAGCACTATTTGAATAGGGGTTCCGTACCAACGGGAGATACGGTATGATAACTTATGACAAACTTGTATTTGCACCCTGCGCTCATTTCGTATGAAGATAGTAATGGTTTTATGTTGACAGATTGAAATTAGTTACACTCATAGTACAGGTTAGTCTGGAATAACATAAAAATAAATTTTCATCTCCGTAAAAATATGTTTGCCTTGATACCTCCATCACTCCATCCAGCTATTAACCTAATAGTATCGGCTTCGATAAAGTAATCGTTTTAAATACATTCCTCGGATATTTATACTTAATTAGTAAATGAACTTGGCTGACTTAATCTTTATAACAAGCCTTTGAATAAAGATTAAAAAAAAGAAAATGAAATTAAATTTTTGTGACGGTGCTTCATTGATTAAGAATGTTCGTAAAGATATTTCACTTCGTTTTAAAAAGAATTGGAGTGAAGTGTCTATGTACATCTATGTATAAGTGCCGTTATAACATCTTATTGAATTGTACATAATATCACATAGTGGTAAGATGTACCCCATATACAATATAAATATTGGCTGTATCATACTACTAAATTATGCAAGAAGATTTTTATTAAATCAATATTTGAAATATTTCGTCACAAGCCAAGCAGTGCAGCGTTTGTTGCATGCTTCGTTTCTTTGCCAGACATAAGAAGGACGACTTTTTAGCAAGGGCAAGGAAGCTTCAATTATCTGCGAGTGATACAACATCCAAAGTTTACTTTAATGATCACTCGACCAGAGCAAATAAACAGGTATTAAAACTAAAGGAGCCTTTCAGTACACCTGGGTAAAGAACTAAGGAACTTTTAAGTACACCTGGGTAAAGAACTAAGGAACTTTCAAGTACACCTGGGTAAAGAACTAAGGAACTTTTAAGTACACCTGGGTAAAGAACTAAGGAACTTTTAAGTACACCTGGGTAAAGAACTAAGGAACTTTTAAGTACACCTGGGTAAAGAACTGTTCTGCGTCGGTCCGGTACACCTCCTGTAGTACACCTCCTGTAGTACATCTCGCTAACATTAGTGATTTAAACAAATTGAAGTAGAAGTGAAAATGATATTGATCATAGCTCTCTTAAGAAATAACATTTTAAATCAGTTATAGTATTTTTTTATATTTACCTGCCTAAAAGACCTCGTTTATCAGCTGATTAGTATTAGTCAATTATTAATGATAATGGAATGCCAACCTGTCGTTACGCATAATTATTTTCGTGCTGGTTATATTGTTACTGCAAGCTTAAAAATGTTGTATTATACATGAGGCTTATGCATTTATTTTTAACAAAATCGTTATTAGGAAGAGGTAGTCCCATGTTGTACAGGAGGAGATAGTGCCATGCATAGTTAATGACACTACGTCCTCCTATGCATCGGAATTGAGCCGGCACGACGGGGAACCTACCTCTCGCTCACATAATACCGCAGTACATGACATCTTCAGTATCTCGTTTCGTGCGGTTTGTGAGTTTCCGGTGGCCCATTGGGAGGGTTGAGGGCGACGCATCGGCATAGTAATTATGTGGATATTCATGGGCGACGGCAGTCGTAATGCTCCGATTTCTCGTTTGCTCCTCTATTCTGTGTAAAGAAAAACGCATTTTATAATGATAAGCAGTCAAAATCTCTATACTGCTCTCGTACCATGAATTTTAAGATATGTTTATATGTTTTTAGTAATGTACTTGTATATAATGGTGACTACTAATGTCTTCATTTATTATCAGAATATTCGAGTATTAAGAAGCAAACCTAACATTTTTTATTGCAGCATCATATGCACGGAATATGTGAGTTTAACGTGTCTTCAGCTCAGTGGGTAAATGGCGCCTCGGGTGGCGAAGACTGTTTTGGTCACAGACAGAGAGACAGGTCAGAGACAATCTGACTAGACCATTATTTAATTTTCTTAACACAACCAGATTTGGTCAGTCAACCATATACCCAACGTAAATAATGGGCAACTGGACCTGGTTATAAGTGGAGAGAATTTCTTTGTGATCCATTGGTACCTGAGGACAAACACCATCCATCCTTAACTATTGATTTGCGGTTGCAAAACTACGTTAGTTTCGTACGTCTCTCGAGGTTAATTCGCTTATTTAATTCCCCGGATTATAATAAAATTAACCACCTGCTTGCTGACGCAGATTGGGATCGTCTCTTTTATTATTTAGACATAATTAACTGACGAGATAGATTTTATTTGGAGTTGGATAATGTTGCTTCAACGTTTGTCCCAAGAAAAAAACAGCAAATAGTCGATATCCCCCGTGGTACTCCAATTCTCTGATAAAAACAGTAGAAGAAAAATTTAAATATCACAAACAAATGGAAGCTCCAGGGAAGGATTGACTTCAATACAATTTGCCTATTACGTGACCAACTAAAACGTACCCAAACTATCGTAACATATTACGATAGTTATATTCCACGACCAGAACATAATGTTAAGCGTCCTAATTGACAAAGAACCACAAGACATTTCTTGTACAGGTCCTGTACAAGTAATGACTTGTAGTTCTGTGTGAATTCCCTACACTGAAATGAACGAACAAATGGTTACGAGGTATTTAAAACAGTGCGATATCGAGAAGGGTTTGGGTCCTGGTGGAATACCTCGAATCTATTCAAAGCCCTGTCATAAAACTTTAGCTAATCCGTTGACAATCTTATACAAATTATCTTCCAACGTCGGTACAGTATCTATTAGACGGAAGGAATCTGATGTTGTTTCTATATGTAAATCGGATAATAAATACGACATCAAAGATTATAGACATACTGAAAAATAACATAATGACCAAACTATTTAAAAAAAAATTACGACAAAATTTATCCCCAGGTAAGGCATTTCGTAAATGAGCAACTGCAGGGATTTGTTGAGCTGGTCTGGGATGGATGCGAGTAGCAGGAGATCGGTCGTTTTGGCGTTCATTGAAAGACGGATAATGATGATGATAATGGATTCGTAAGAGTCCAATTTGTGTGAATTCACGAGTATCAGGTTCTGTTACACATGGATGGTGATGGACAAGTCGATGTCCTGTACACTGGTTTGTCTGAAGTGTTTGATAAAATCCCCCATATGAAAATAATAAACAAACTTCGAGCCCTGGATTTTCATGGGGATCTTTTGCGATGGCTGGATTCTTACTTAAGAAAACGTAATCAATATGTAGCTGTAAAGGGCTTCAGTTTTACTTTTGTAGCTGTAATATCTGGCACTGTGCTAGATAACAATTGTCAATGCCGAAATGTTATATATTAAATAGTAGTGGCCACATCTGGCCCACTATTTAATCAATATATTAATGACATTCATTCCTGTTTTAATAATTGTAAAGTTCAGTTTGTATGCAGACGGCTTAAAACTATTTAGACGAATTAAATCGAATCGATGGTGATTCTTGAGGAATGTTCTCAGTCGATTTTTCCAATGCTGTAGAATAAATAACGTACACCTCAAGGATAGCAAGTGTTGTTATATTACGTTAACAAGGAAAATTAAGTCAACAATCCATAGTTACAGATTAAACGGAAACTAGTACAGTTTCTATAGTGAATTCACTTTTGCAGCGGACGTCCGAAGCGTAACGTATACTTGGTTTTGTTTTAACAAATGGAAAAGAATTTAAATTTTGTAATACAATTTTATTACATAATTCGTTCGTTCGTTAATGTCGAACTAATGAGTTCGTTCAGTATTAGAATATGCCTCTACTGTATGGAACTCCCAACGTAAATGACATATTGATTCTTTTGAAGTGTTACAAAACAGATTTTTCAGAAAAATACAACACAAAATAGGCTTTACTGAAAGTACTTTACCCGCCTTGTGTAGGTGTCGCCATCTGAGAGACCCAGTTTTCTTTTACAAAATAACTGTAATATATTTTTCAATTTTCCACGACTGTGCTCAAGAAAATCTTCAATATTGTAAAAAATAAAATATATTTTAGTAATCAGTAGAATTACATTGTTTATTTATGAATTTATTATATTTTTTTTTAATCTAGGAGCGTTGGTTGATTCTCTATTAAATAATAAAATATCAGAATAGATACAATAAATTTTACACGGATGAAACCCTGGAGTTCGCTAATAAAATTAATTATGTAATAAATTATGTTTTTTTTAATAATATAGGGGCAAACGAAAAATTGTGGTCCTCGTATGACCACACGCGCCCATGAACATCCGCATTATTAATACGCCGATGCGTTACCCTCCTTATCTCTTCTCCTCCAATGGGCCACCGGTTACTCATAAACCGCGATATAAAAGATGTCACTTTACGGTGCTATTGTGGGATCAAGAGGTACCATCCGTCATGCCGACACAATTCCTACGTTGCTGCTAAGAAAGAAAATCTAAAAGTGGTAATGAAAACCAGTGTCAAGTCTTAGGCTTTGACTTAGACTGGGGTTTCACCCTTTCATAACGCGTACTGTTGCCACCACATTGACAGTCTTTCCTATTTTTATTTCCCTTATATTTTCTGTATGTGCATGGCTCAGTGTGTTTTCTTACAAGTAAAGATGTTATTTATTTTATTTTACTATCCCACCTGGGTACAGCTTGTCGAGTTCCTCTTTGTAAAGCCTTGCGGTCCCGCTGAGCAGCACGGCGGACGTCCGCAGCGAGAGGCTGTCGCGCCTGTCTATTGCTCCATATTCTAAGCGACTGCTCAACTCCTCACTGAGAAAAAGGCTTATTACACCTGGTCATACACTGAAATAATATCATTTCCTAGTATACTTATAGCACCGGACTTAAAACACTTTGTATCACAGGACATCACGTGAATACCACTTGGTGGTCCATTGACAGGATGGAACGAATACGTCACTGCATCCTTTCAGTGGACTACGAAGTGGTATTCACAGCCTGAAGTGAGGGAAGGATCGTACCAGGAGTCTACGCTCCTGGTACGAACCTTCCCTCACTTCAGGCTAACTCTACAGTTACCGTGTATGGCAATAAGTTGGTCCCGAAATATATATATAGAAATGAAAGTTCAAGATGCCTATGATAATAGTGTACGTAGTCATGGTGTTACCATAAGAGTCTCGGTAATTGTCGGTTGTGGCCACTTCACCAAACAAATTGACAAGCGCCGTGTCACACGACGGCACAGCTTACACTTCACGTACGGTATTATTAAAGCCATATTTACAGTATTTTAAAATTTATATTTCAATATAAAAATTCGTTGGCCGTTCTATACTTCGCTTCCAATCACGTTTTTATTGTTGAGTGTATATTTTGGCAACGTTTCAATCGGGTCATCTGTAGAATAAAAAACGCTAGGCCGCATTGCAATACCTATAAGGCAATATGTAATACAAAGGGGATTGTCCATTATTTACGAGAGGCATTTTAGGAGAGGTGGAGTCGAGACCACTCTTATTATGTCGAACTAACATCTCTCAATTAAGGGACGTCCCCTAGTACGTTTTTCCGTACCTATTTAAGAGTGTTCCTTTCACGATGTTATTATACATGTAGGTTAAGGTCTTGAATCGAGTTGCCTGAATTGAAAGATTCTGTGAATTGGGGGGGGGGGG
>JAFELO010001977.1:73973-87164 GCA_017140195.1 Eumaeus atala
TACTTAGAGGTGGCTAATCTAAAGTGATATCATGCAATTTCGGCTGCTAGACATGTCCCGATAAAAAAAAAATTATGCTGATAATCTCACTTGATGAACCCAAGCAGGATTTCGCAACAGATCAAGAAGACAGATCCAGTGAGATTGAGTATTATACGAGTAAGAACCGACCGATTTTTAAATGTTTTTTTCTAGATATACAATTTTTTATACGCATCAGGCATTCAAGCTCCTTCAAAATTGTACTTCAAATTCAGGCGACTAGACTTACAACCGCGCCCTATATTTATGACGTTACTTTATTTACGGCGATTGGCTTACCATATATCTTTTATTTCCCGTGTCGATTCTATGCGCGTATCCTGATGAGTTCCCTTGCGCCACGGCTTGCATAACACACCGTTTGTCTCAAAACCAGAATAATAAAACATTTTCAATATTAGTAACTAACATTCAATAATATGTACTAATGTCTAGTAGACTTTTAGAACTACCGCCGAAAAAAGAATATTCGCTCGATAAAGTCCACGATATTTTTTTCTTGATGGCTTATTGATAATGTAGATTTGCCAATCATATATTAAGACATGTAACAATAGTTGTGCCACACAATTATACCACCGTAACATCAAAGGAAACCATTAACTTTTTCGAGATTAAAAGTCATTTTTATGTTATTTAAGACATTAAACATATATTTATTTATTTGCACCAGATTGCATTTTAATTAGTAGTCTATATGTTGTGGCGCTCCATTCTATCTGCCTCCACGTCAGGGAACTGCCATGAAGATGAGTTGTTGTTGTTGTTGTGGTTGTACTATATGCGTGGCATAGTAACAAATACAGCTTAGCTGTATGTTCGTACAATGTACATTTGGCTGCAAGGTCATAGAGGCATTCGTTATACTCGAAAACGCGGGCCTCCCTCATTTGTTAAAAATACGCTAACGCATTTAAAGATTCATAAACATAATATCACCTGGGTTTCGGCTTAATCGCGTTCCAGAGTGCGGTCTGCTTAATAATAGCTCGTCTATTCTGTTACAGAATCAAACTTGCACTGAATAATTACGATTTATTTAGATTAGGTGAATAATATACAATTCAATTAATAACAGCTTTACAATAAACACATTTTTTGTATACATTTTTGTGACAAATAAGATTCTACTGGAGATGGTGTGTTATACGTATGTTAGAACATACCGAGTTCAGTACTCAAACACTAATTTGCCGTCGCATCGAGTATGTACAAACCGACGAGTTACAAATGACGTGATACGTGACGTACAGCTCGCCTACTAGCTAATTCGCTGTTCATACCCCTTTAGTCACGGTTCATGTAGCCCAATTTTGAAGAATACCATTCTGACACACTATGAACATACACACGATTTATTTGAGTTCTCTAAAATAATCTCAGGCCGTTAGTACTCCTAAGATTACAAGACCATATGGTGCTAAACACACGCCGGTATATACCGTTTTATAAATTACTCCTTTTGTAATTTTCAAAAGTTAATGATCTAGTAAAATCATTATAATAAATCAGAAAATTCGTTCAGGAATAATTATTACCTAGAAACACGATAACTTCATAAAAAATATACATTATTATGCATTTAGAATGG
This sequence comes from Eumaeus atala, assembly GCA_017140195.1. NCBI lineage: Eukaryota > Metazoa > Arthropoda > Insecta > Lepidoptera > Lycaenidae > Eumaeus > Eumaeus atala. The sequence continues at coordinate 75,607 of JAFELO010001977.1, forward strand.
AACCAATTATTAACGTTACTACCTTCTCTCCTGCATCTGGATAGCTGCAGCTGACACTAGCATAAGAGCTAAGAAACGACAATATTGTAGTCGTTATTATGTGAACACCAGCGTTGAGCACCTCTGTCGTATCCGCCATTTTCAGGTACATTTTACTGACAGCACAATTATCAGCGACAATATCCACAACAAAATGCACTTTTTGGGCGGTAAAACATTTATAATTAGCGCTGACAGACGAACAGACGTAAGTTAATAAAAGCGCAGTAAACCAGACGTTTCCTCCCGGGGCGCTGTATTTATTCCTGCCGCATCAGGCCATGTGGCAGCTCCCGCTGAGATGGATACTTTAAAAACATTTATGACACCAGTGACAATATAGTTAACAATTAAACAAATAACATTGCTTTACAGTTATAACCAAGTCGGTGTTTCAAAACCATCGTATAAAAATGTGCACATGTCAAATTATTGCACTTTGTAAAAACGATTTAAAATCATGCGCGTAGTATTGACTTTGCAAAATATAATTATTACAATAAAACTACTTTTACGGATTCTATCGCGCTTTATTTAATTATTTAACTAGCCCGACGTTCCATGGTCCATAACCATGGTCACTTCTGACATGTCGAACTAGTTAAATAATGAAATAAACCGCGACATGATCTGTAAAAGTAGTTTTATTGTAATGAGTAACATTCGCGTAAACTTAAGACAACAAAATATAATTATGTACGATTACGAATGCTTTGCAGTTCAGTATGAAATCGTGAATCTTGTATTTTTTGTATTTCTTTTTTATTGAAACGTGATGCGATGTCGATCAGAGATCAGTGATAGCGAGTCGATCAGAGATCAGTGATAGCGAGTCGATCAGAGATCAGTGATAGCGAGTCGATAGATGACGAGCGTGTCCGTATCGTGCGCAGTGTCAGGTATAACGCGTAAAAACTGAAATAGTAAAAATTGGAATAGTTCTAATGTTGTAATTAGTGAAGTATTAGCTATTTGCCAAAATAAACTGGATGTTATCCATGTTTATCCATCCATATGGAACAGGTTTAGTGCAAATATGTTGAAGTACATTCAGTGCCGGTGACATCACGCAGGCATAAAGCCTAATGGTTGATTGCGTAAATAAGAAAAGATCGCATAGAAAAAGAGATGGGAAGCCGCAACGGAGCTGGAGGACATAATCACGTTGTTCCAGGACCTGGATCCTAAACAAATTACAATATTCGTAGGTACGAAACATTAATAAACTACCCGCAGTACATTTCGAGCATGTCGGCAGGTCTGAATTATTAAAGGACTTATTTGTGGTGCAAAAAGAGATAATCGGTATAAAATAAAATTATGGACGAATTTAGAGGCAGGACTTGGAGATCATGAAAACAGCGTCACTCGTCAATAAATTGGAAACTTCGCACGTAAATACTGCTCGACGAGGAGGATCTCATCTAAGAGATTTCGTAAGTGGTCATGGTAGCGGGCCCAGGGGATTAGTTCATGTTTCCGATATTTTACAAACTCAGATTACAAAAGAATCACGAGATGAAAGTCAATCGTTGATAAAATCTCACATAGTTAAAGAGATTACAGCCAACAGTAAGTGTGTAGCATCACCAACTAATAGAGGTACACCCCAGGACAGTCCCTTTATACTCACTTGTTGGCAGTAAAATTTCATCAACTCCCGGCTCAACGCATAGGCTGAAACGTAAAACGTACGCTCAACAGGTAGGTGACGTAGGTGTATGGAGGGGTGTGCACCTCAGTGAACAGCGTAAGGTCGTACAGAGGAGATGGTATAGAAATAGGTTAGAAACCGCCAAAGGTGAGGGTCAAACTGAAGCTGACATCGAGTTTAAAGCGGCGGACTCAAAAGTGGCATTGTTTATAAATAATGTAAAGGAAAGTACAGCAGCTGAGGACATATCGAAAAAAATATATTACAAAATCAAGTGTAGAAGTAGCATTAGAAAAGAGACAATGTAAAACATATGTGCGAAGACGATGCCTCTAAAGTGCCAATATCTAGAAGGAAAGTACCAAAATTTATGGATGTGAAACTATGGCCAAACGGCATATACTTTAGGCGCCAAACGTTTTCGACGGGGCGTAGGTGAGAAGGATAATACATTTTAACTGGATGGTACAAAACTAACTAAACTTATACGTTTTAAATGCACCAGCGTTATGAGGTCCGTGGATTGCATGACGAAGTTGAGTAGAGAGTCCAACATCACTGCACTGATAGAGATTTGGCTACTGCCTCACGATTTGCCCTTTCTTGGTACAATAGATTATGGATTTCCATACACGGGTTCCATCGCAGTGGACACTTCAACTGGAGTTCTGCGTGGAAGACCAGACGGCTACGTGGCAATGCTCTGACGAAAAACTGCGTTTCAGTGCGTCACTGTCGTACCTTGTGCTAGCGTCCGCATAGCGGTTATTAAAATAGTACATAGTGAGTGTCAGTCCACGTTCATTATAGCGTTGTACATTCTCACTGCGTGTGTAGACAACTTAAGCGATTCTACCGGCTGTCTCTCTGAAATCAGTGCATTAGTTATAAATAGTGACGTAGAATCAGTCTCAGAGATTTTAACGCCCACCCGGGTGGGTGACCTTTTGGTTCATAATCTGTGTACATCCGTTGTGCACAGAGTGTGACTTTCAATTAGAAATCCATAAAATTGTAGGTCTTATTCCCCCTTGTAACGAATGTATATACAGACTAGTCAATATACCAAATTGTGTCACTCTACATTGTATAATAAAATTGTTTTTCCGTTAGAATTTTCTGTGCGAATACTAAACATCAGTTAATGACAAGACACTTGTATAACGATACCATTCATGTACTCAGAAGAGCGGCTGAATATTGTTATGTAGGGCCCACTATCAACAGCATAGACCGGTGACCGGTGACACACAGGGCAGCCCGCCCTTGCTTGCTCATGGGGTAGACCACAAGTTTTTTTAAATAGCATAAGGGGTAAAAGAAGAATCGAAGCCTTTTGATGACTACCTTCGCCCATGGGCATTGGCATGAATGGCACAAAACTAAGAGCTAGTAAATTTTTCGAAGATTTTTGGAAACACACAAATAAACGTAACTTAAGCCGAGCAGCCCTGTGAGTATGGCGGGTGTGCACGAAACTGGCAGCATAACAGAATTGTTTGAACACCATTTTGAACTTCAATCATCGGGGGATTCCTGTAACAGTGTAACGCATAATTCCATATACTCGACTAGGTTATTTTTAATTCCAAAGAGATAGCTGCCATCATCCAAAAAGTGGAGCGTGGTAAATCACTATTGTCTCAGTATTGAGCGCCTAAAATATGCTGGAATACATCTGCCCATTCGTACTTGCCCCATTGGTAAAAATAAAACAGGTGACACATCGGATCTGGCTGGACAGCCTGATTAATAGACACTTGGATAGCAACATACACCTACAAGATTCTCAATTTGGTTTTCGGTCTGGACCTCCTACCGAGAGTGCCATTCTGTGTGTCAAGCAGACTGTGCAGTATTACATCCACCTCACCATGGTTCAAGCCTTGTCGTGCCGGTGGGGCTCAGTAGCCTGTGGTTATCCAATTGAACCGAGGAGGCGGCGGCTTTTAGTACCCCTCCTATAAGAAGAGGGGACTAAAGAGCAGGAGAAGGTGCTGCTCTTTATAACCCTCTTATAAGAAGAGGGGACAAAAGAGCAAAAAGTGGCGGCGCATTTGCGCACGGGGCAAGGGGCGAGGATGGGAACCTCACCCCATTGCACTGTCCCAAGGTCGGTGGGGTTGTCCTGTGCGGGACAACCCCATCTGTGGAGGTGGCGTCGGTCTCTTCGGGGGCTGACTTGCTGTCGAGGTGCCCTGATGATTTGTTGTTCCGGGGCACCTCATCAAAGGCGGCACTGGTGGCACTCGCGGTGGTTTCTGTGGGTATTCAGCACTATATAATGTGCCGCGAGCCCCACACACCACTGGACCCAACCCAGGGCCAGTGAAGGCGCGTAAATGCGTTTCCCCGCGTCAACAAAGAAAAAAAAAAGTATTACACCCACAGAAAAGCACCTGTCTATGTCTGTTGTTTCGATCTTTCTAAGATTCGATCTAGTGTCTTATGACATATTATGGAGAAAACTAGAACATGCACGATACCTCTGTACCACGTGATATTATATCCAATCTAAAATATTGGTATAGCAATCAAAACAATGTAGTGAGATGGGCCGGCTCCTATCCAGACATGTATGATTTGGAGTGCGGGGTAAGACGGGGGGAGGATTGATATCTAACTGCGTATTTAAGTACTTAAATAGGTCGTCATGGATTATGTATCAATAACATCAGTTATGCGGATGATATGGTCTTGCTGAGTCCCTCGATCAGGGTCATGCGGGAACTTCTTCGTATTTGTGCGGACTATGCCGTAGTAGTCCCCGGTTTGAACACGGCTCTAATAAAAGTGAGGTGATGGTATCTCGTTTTTCAGGTGGGCAAGCAAATGTTACCTCATCCACCTCTCTTATAACTCTGCGGGCCCCCTTGAAAGTGAGACATCGCTTTAAGTATTTGAGTAATTGGGAGGCGGCTGACTTGGCCGATGAATAGGATATTGAGCGTGAACGGAGAGTACTGTCTGTACGGTGCAACATACAAGCCCGCAGGTTTGCTAAATATACCGATGAAGTGTTTTCTTTTTTCATAGGGACCTACTACTGGTTGGCGGCGCTTGTCTATCCTCAACAGTTCGACTGACTAGCGAAGACTTTTGTGTCTTTAGGTTTAGGGAGACGATAGGGGGACAGAGCTCCCTCTTTTCTCCGATGAAGTGAAAGCCGCATTGTTTAAGTAATACTGTCTGACGTTTTATCCGTGCAGTCTGTGGGCGAAGTATAGGCAGCGTTCCTTTAGTACACTGACGGTTCAATGCAATAATGCATTCAGCATACAATTCGGGCTGCTCCGCTGCTGCAGCACGTCTATCATGTTTGCAAAAAAAAAAAAAACGGTGTTTTCATCCCATAATTCGTAGACATTGTGCCTCTCTGCTGCATCGGCGGCGGGTTAGCACGATGAGCGTGTAGGCGGACCGGTGGGAATCGCCCAAAATGGTGTACATCCCAATTTTGTTTATATTTATTTTTTTTCTTTATATTTTTACTTTTAAATATTTATATTACTAATATTATTATGAAATCAATATTTGATCAACTATTATAAAAATAAACTATTATTATTATTAAATGAATGATAAAACACATTGGTTTTAGGTGCTTACGAGCCCTTGGTGACTAACAACGTCTGTAAACGTACGCTGTCAGCGTAGAACTTACAAATAAGCGCCGCCTTCCTTCCATCTTCCCTACAATGGGCAATCAGAAACTCACAAGTACGATACGAGGTAGCACGCCTAGGCTTGCCACAAAAGTTGTAACAAAGAAAAAAATATCTTTACAATTTTAAATAACACTTATTACTTTTACAGTGTGTTAGTTTAACACGCAAATATAAAAATATTAAAGACATAAAAAGCTTATTCGAAATGGTCTTCATTAGCTGTAGTGCAGACCTTTAAATGTTGAGGCCAGTTATCAATAATAGCACGCGATATTTCCATGTTTTTGTTTATTCCATGTTTCCATGTTTCCTTTCAATAATTCTAAATTATCAAGGCGTTTAGGGCAAGCTGTACTCCCTAAAACTGACCATAAACCATAATCCAGCGGATTATGGTCAAGACTAGGTGCAGGGTAGTCTTCAGCACTGACCAGGTCTGGATCATTCGTTTTAACCATGATTGGGAGGATCGAACTTTTTGATCCGGACACGAGCCTTGCTGGAAGGACCATAAGGATAAATACGGTTATTTTGTTTGTTAGTTTCTCAATTTGTTCTCAAAATTAAACAAAAATTTTCTGTGTCCGCTCTAAGCGCACCGCTTCAGTAGTTGTTTCGATTTTACCACCTCATTCATCTTCAATTTATCAGTTATGAAATGACCAGTTCATCTTTTATGACTGCAATACCAAAGTCATCTCAAAAGACACGCGACATGGATCCGGGCGCTATCTTCATTTCCCGAGATAAAATCTTTTGTTTTCGGACAGGATTTCTTCGAATTCTTTCCATACTGCTTTGGACACCTTTTTTCGTACGAACACTACGTCGATGGCCAGATACTTTTCTGTCACAAACAGAAGAAATCTCATTGTACCTATTAATAGCCCGGTACACAAAAAATTGAGTAATGCCTAGTGTATGAAGAGTTCAAGGAATTGATTTGGCTCCATACCTACTCTACGTGTAATGCAAAGCGCTTCTGATCTCTTTATCACCCAATTCATTTAAATATCGCAAAATGTTGTACAATGTATTGGCACCAAATGAGAAAACACAATAAGCAATCCTATAAAAATGACAGATTCCATATTCAAATGTAACATTTTTTACTTTTTATTGAAACAGTACATAAGTACTGGACATAAGTCCAGGCTAAGTAGTTGTCGTTTTGCGGCGACAGATACGTAAGAGAGGTACCTCCCTGGTCGTGCGGACATTATACGGCTGTAATGCAGCATGGCACTGTCATCACTCAAACTAATTTCTACTAAATGACCATAACAATTGATTGTCAATTATTTTAATAATATAGAATAAATGACAATCGATTGTTATGATCAATTTCCACCAATTAATGATAATACGTAATATATTGTGCATAGAGATAGTATAGGGACAGAAGAGAAGCCAGCCCAAGATACGGCCGTTTACGTCAAAAGAGACAGCAAGCGTGGTTCAGACTCTGTTTTTTCATTCTTTACACTCTGCGCAATGCAACTTCGAGCTTGGATAGATAAAGATAGTAATGCATTCTCATCTTTTTTCACTATTAACCAGGACCAACGAACCATACCATAGATTGTAACTCCTTGATGGAAATCTACTCGCTATAGTTGATATGAGCTGTTTTGGTAACGAGGTAATGCCACTAATTTATTGTATAATCGGGCCGGTAGAGAGTCGACACTTGTCGCTGACATTATTATTGCCTAAAAAGTGATAGCTATGTTATCGCATTACTTGTGGATTGTAAGTAGCCGGTGGCCAATTGGAGGAATGGGGGCGAGAAAGGCCAACCTTTTCGCATGAATATTAACCGTGCGTCCGTAAGCCGTCGGTCCTACGGCTAATTACTCTCCGTTTGTGCCTGGATACTGCCCCATCGGAAGGGATGAGGGAAGTAATGTCTTAACTTTACGCGAATGTTACTCATTACAATAAAGTTACTTTTACGACTTTTATCGCGATTTATGAATTATTCCTCAATCCACCCGTGACAATGGTTGCTGTTAAGCTTCTGAAACGACGTGCTAGTTAAGCAATTAAATAAACCGCGATAAAATCCGTAAAAGTAGTTTTATTGGGATGTGAGACTAATAATAATAATAATAATAATAATAGTAATAATAATATCTTCATTCGTAATAAATACATTGGACACATACACGCTTTTAAAATAAATACACTAATATCTTACAAAGTACTGCTATAGACAGTATATCACCAAATGGTTCCCACCATTTGGTGATATAATAGCTAAAGCCAGGATTACATTCCAGACACAGATTTTCAGGACCACCATTTTTTCGCATCCTGGCGGTGACGTCATTTTAATGTCCTCACATGTTAGAGGTTGTAAAGATATACCTACAATTACAAAAAACATACACCTATTGAAGTATAATTTATATTCCTAATTCAATAATAAAGACATAGCAATATAGACCAATAACATATTTGTATACTATACAAACATTAAAAAAATATATAATTATGTTAGTACAAGACGTATACACACATAGTTAATATGAAGATACAAACAACATATTACTGCACTAATTATTATCTTCTCTTGGCCAAATTTTATATTGCATCTTAAAGCTAAACTTAACACAGAGTGCGTATGGCGGTGGCAGGTTATTCCAGCACTTGCGTCGCGGCGTACTTAAAACGCCCACGAAGACGGCTGTGCGGTGTGCGGGGAAGTTGATCGCGTACCGGGAACCTTTGGCGCAGTGTGTGGTGTTCACATCTCTAGTCCATTCCAGCTCATTGTATGGATATGCTTAATTATCCCAAACAGCAATGTGGCTAGGTGTAACCGCCTACGCTTCTCTATTTTTAATAAGCATGCATTATTTATATACGGTGTAGCATGGTCTCTTCGCGGTATGAGGAAGCAATAGTGAGCACCAGCATTTTGTATCCTTTGTATAGGTTTTCTTGTCTGTTGTAACTAACGTAGTCCTATAACGACACAACGAAGTTAAATTTGGAGAGTAAAGATGTCTCGCAAAGCATTACGCGAATCGACAGAATTTCGTATATGCTACAATAATTGATGTTTATAAAAGCAGCTGCGTATTGCGTCTGATATATTGATAATCAAGCAGTGAGTCGACAGGAGAATAAAAATGTGCAGTAGTAGATGTTTACTTCAAACTAACTAATACAAGTGTCCCCGACCAACAATTACCGCCATCTTTCTACATTCTTAATGGTGGCGTCACAACAACCAAATGCTCAGTGTTATACAATAGGAACTAACATTAAATGTGGATTATGTTAATATATATTTATTAAATATGGGAATGTAAAAAGATGAATAAAGTATTTTAAACAATTATGAATTAATTATGGTGTGTTCTTTATCTGCTGTACATAGCGGAAGTCGGTGCTTGGAACAATATGCGATTCCAAGCGTTTACTATGCTCGTCTATTATTAGGCCAAGTTATTTGCGACACTCCCTCTATACTGTCACCGTTTATCTCTACCATAGGATTTATGCTCTAAACGAGCTGCACTCTATCAAGAACTATATATTTTGATTTGTTTGGGTTCAAAACTAATGCATAACTAATGCACTTGTATCTCCGCACTAGTCTGACCCGGAAATCGAACCCGTGAACACAGTTACCATTAGACAAGGCCGTGTACCAGACGATAATATATAATATCTGTTGACTTGTCACAGCACGTTGGCCTAGGCCTGTAGGGACTTGTGTTACAGGTACTAGACAATGGAAATATATTTAATATTTTGTGTTAATTAAAATAATTTTATATATTTAAGATTTTTATAACAGAAGCTCATGTAATACATATATGAACATTCATGACTTAGGCGGGACTCTAACCCGCGGCCCCTGGGGTGACACGCGGACTAACCGCCACGTTATCAACTGAGCCAGCCGGTCGTCAATCATGTTATGATCTTATTGATTTGTTTGTAATAATTGTATTTGAAGTCAACATGCGGCTGACCGGTAGATGAGAGACGCAGAGGCTTCGCAACAGAAGTCACCCGACCTATAGATAAGAGACGCAGAGCCTTCGTAACAGAGTTCACCCGACGTGTATATAAGAGACGAAGAGTCTTCGCAACAGAGGTCACCGGACCTGTAGATAAGAGACACAGAGGAATCGCGTTGATTCCATGATGAAATCTGTAATTCATGATAAATTCTGGTGTAACATAATTTACTTACTTATCTGGAGTAAAATCGAAGGGCACAGGTTCTGTTCTACTTATAACCGATACAATTAAAACTTAAAAGCGGTCGTATTTCGACCGGGAAGAATTGCGCTCATGTTTCTTCATCAGTTATATTTTGCTACAAAAGGTTTTCGATTTCACTCTACAGCGGATTTCTGAGGTTATTGTTGGGGTTGGCTTGCGTTATTGTTAAATTTTGCCATTATTTTGCACAATAAATTGCAATTTTTGTAGGAGTCATTACTGGTGCAGCCGCCTTGGGTCGGTGCGCCGTACGCTCTCGTTCACATACCACCCATGTGGCATTTCACACGGTATAAGCTATGCCTTCGCGTTTCGTGCTATTTGCGACAGTCCGGTGACCCATTGGTTGGATAAGAAGGGCAACGCATTTGCATGACTTGAAGTTTTCGAAGAAATTCTACATTTCATATGAACCGTTGCAATTGCCCCCGATATTCATAAAAAATTTACCGCATAGTTATGATAATCTTTTTACTTAGATCTTATATGAGGACATAATTCTTGTATAACAGATAGTGTTATCACTGTACTGTTTGGCTAGGGGCGTATGTATGTCGTCAGGGGTCCTGGCAAATTCACCCGGCCCGGTCCCTCTGTTAACCATTAGATAAAAGCTTAACTATGGTAATATGCAGTCGTGGTGCCCTCCTTCCCTCCCCACTCCCCAATAGGCCGTCGGCTGTTCACAAACCGCGCGAAGCGTGTAGTTGTCATTTTACGCTGGTATCAAGTGAGCGAGAGGTAGCTCCCCGAGCGTTCCGGCCCAATTGCGCTGCAATGCAGCGTGCCACTACATCTTGGTAATAATTAGCTATTGGTTTTGACAGTACACTTTGAAGTCAACTGAAATGCGCTGAGCAACTTCCCGTTTCTGCGTCCAGCAGTGATTCCCTCAACAAGTCTCTTGCGTTTGCAAGTAAGGGCTTGAACCATAAAACTACTTTTACGGACTTTATCGCTGTCGATACAATGTCACCTGACATCAGGACACCTGTCATTTATTGTAATGAGTAACATTCGTGTAAACTAGAGACATCAACAAGGGCTTGAATTTCATTTTTTATGTCACCGTATAAAAATTATTTTTCCTAAGTCTTCGTCATTCGTGTCGCGTCATGGGCATATGCTAGTCTTAAGTACGCCTCACATTGTAGAATTTTAAACATCACCGTTATGAGCACCTAATTTAGTTCTCTATTCATCGATATAAAATCGAGGCTGAATAGCTTTTGTGACGGCCCGCGGGGCCACATTGTGTGAGGACAAAGCTCTGTCGAAGATATTCACCTTATAACATACCTTAAACTAAGCCTGATCTGTAATATATTGCGCTACACAAAAGAATAAGGGTTTTTAGGGCACCTTCCTAATTCTTTTCACCTCAAATTGATCCCAAAACCGTATGAAAGTTATAGAAAACCTTTGGTACGTGACAGTGGCAGTTTCATGTTATACTTTTTTCTAGCATAGAGGACAAACGAGCATTTGGGTCACTTACGTTTGCTGGGATCCAACGACATCTCGCTTGTGCTAAACCGTCAGTCAGTACTTGTAGATAATAATTACTTAAAAATATTACTCTGCTTTTGACGCAGTCATGCAAAGATTGAGACCACACACACAAGTGTAGGGCCTTGTCAAGCGCTCAAAACTCACCGCACTCAACTGCGTCACTTCCCCCAGTTCCGTTACTGAGTTTAAAAAATAGTGTGTGTGTACTTATAGACACGCGTTGGAAGATATACTTCTTTGGCGTGACAAGATATCTTTCTTTTTTTATTAGGAAAACCAACAGCGGTACAGATAGCACAAACAATTAGAAAAAAGAAAGACAAATAAGGCCAATAATAGATTTCCCTTTACAATATCAGTAAGCTTAATTAGGCACAATGTTGCGCTCGGAACCAATGCGATTGGACGATTAGGGATTACGTGACTATTCGATTGACTTC
>JAFELO010001977.1:97112-130923 GCA_017140195.1 Eumaeus atala
GTAAGGGGCAACGCATCGGCATAGTAGTTAAGTGGATGTTCATGGGCGTCGGTGGTCGTAAAGAGGCTCCGATTGCTTGTGTGTGTGTAGTTCGTTTCATACATAAGGTATGGAGGCGCTCGCAAATATAAGTTTGTCAACTTGTGTCACTTGTAGTGTTCTTCTTTCCATTGTCGGGTCCGACTCGCACTTGGCCGGTTTGTTTGAAGATAGCTAGTAAAACCGCACGCAGCTAGTGTGATGTAAAATCCCACTCTCCTTCATTATGTTTATGTGTGAACATTTTTACTCTTCGGCCCGCGTAATTTTGTTCAAAAGCAGAGAGGTTTAATTTACATATTAATAGTTGTATATGTGTCCATCGTGAATTGTCCCTTACACATACGTACTTGAGAGGTAATGCCATGCCGCATTGCAGCGGAATCAGGCTGGCCGGGGAGGTACCTCTCGTTACCATGATACCGGCATAAATTAACACGTGCCGTTTGTGAGTAGTAGATAGCCCATTGGAGGGGAAGAGGAAACGAAGGCAACGCCAATGCGTTGCCCTCCCACTGTGCCCATGCATAGTAATTATGCCGATGGTCATGGGAGTTGGAAGTCTTAAAAGATTTGGATAGCTCGTTTGCCCCCTATGCAATAAAATAAATAAATAGTAATCTACGTGTACCTACATACCAACTTATAATAAAACTAAAAGTTAGTTATAAGTTAACATATTATTAAGTGTACGAATGCCACTAACGTGAATGGTTATTACAAAATCACTTTCATAGTTTATTTAACAAATGTCACCCATCAGTATCTCATTAATATTTAATGTTATGATAATTAGTATTACTTATTCTGGACACAGACTGATGTAAAGCCGCGGTTTTCACTTAGCCGAGACATAAAATACTCATTTAATTAGAAAAATAAGAGCGAATGAAGAAAATGGCGTCGACATAGAACATTTCCCGCCAACTCAGTTCCTTTTACAATTGTAACGGTTTATACCGATGCATCATTTATTAATGATGTTTAACAGAGCTTTTATAGCTTTTTAGTGTAATTATTATTTTTAACCTACTTTGAAAAAAGGAGGGCAATAATTCGATAGGTATATATGTAATATTGGAATTGAAAAGTATTTACATATTACAATCTGTTTGTCCTGTTGTCTCTATGTCTGCTGCCAAACAAATATACTGAATTTAGTACATGTATGTATATTATGTAACACATCTTTTCACTCGACGTGGCTGGGTATCGCTCTTAAACTATTCACCGAATTTTGATCATTCTTTTGTTATTTACTTCAGCTTAGGTAAAACAGTGAATATTTCATCAAAATCATTGGATTAGATGTTGAATTAACAAAATAATTTTAATAAAAAATAAAAAAGTCGACTCCAAAACGAGTTATCCTCACGACCTCTAAAGTATAATTATTTTACATTTACGAGTTGATATGTTACAAATGTTACAAAACGAAACCTTTATAATTTCGTCCTCTTCATCCGTCTGGCCGCCAGTCCATCCGTCGGTCCTTCGGTCTGGGTCGCGGGCTACTGTTGTGTGTACATCTGAAATTTTGAAGGCAATGACTTGCGTTGGAAGTGGCACTGCCTTTTACAGGTCTTAATCTTTTGTCATATTAGAAAAGTAGGTATGCGAACATATTATGTAAAAAATTATGTAAATATCGTGAATGGTAGACGGTGGAAAGGAGAGATATTACCATAGATATGGTATAGATGGAGAAAGAATGTCATAGGCAGTTCTATAACCGCCACTATCTATAGTAGGCTAGTATAGCAGCACCGTATCTAATCTCGAGTGTGCATTAATTAGAGAGAAATTAACGAAATCGTGATACAGATACTACCACATTTGCCATCTCTTTCAACTTAGGCGGCCGCGTCTCTTCTGGCCCTTCTCCATGTCTACTATCATGGATATTCCACATCAACAACTTTTCTTTCTTAAGCCATAAACCCGATCCTGTGCTTATGCGGATTTTCATATACACCGATTTTTACGAAAAGAAAGAAAGGAATCTTGAAAATCACAACGTGTTAAAATAAGTTTTGCGTCATAATTATAATTGATTAAACGTACAATCGCTTGTAAATAAATTTAGTTAATAAGTCCCAGAGTATGTGACAGTCTCATCAAGCCGGCCGCCATCTTGCATTCTCATTAAAGCCGGAGAGATGTTTCTGATGTTTATATTCAATAAAAACATTTTTCACTCCCGCCGCCGCCTGACGGTTTAATTATTTTCAAATTGATCGTTGTTTAGCATTTCCTGGAGGTTACAATGAGATCATAACGCCATTTAGACTCTTTTCAGTTTAACCATATTTTTTGTGGGTGCAAACGAATATTTTGATGTCCACCGACCCTTATAATATTTTTATAAATTGATAGGACCTGTAAGCCTTCTAACACATTCGATGCGGCCTCTATTTTTAATTTCTTTCCATTAGAACGGGACGTGGTGTCTTCAACCGGTACTAAACTTTTTATTGTGGCTGCACAGGGTCTATGAGACAAAGAAAAGGTTCAAAGGTTCAGAAACTGAATTTTTTTTTCATCGGTTTGATAAGTTGATGATCGGATTTTACCCTTAATCTTAATTATATGAATTTAAAGGCGTACTTCAATAGCTTGTTTTTTTCATTGCCGGTAAACAATACAAAATACTGTGCCCTTTCCACCCCGTGTCACCTCCAACACGGGAAGGTTTTTCACGGGAGATACAGCGTATTTTAGGGCTGAGAAGAGAAGATAAAAATCTTTACGTGAAGTCAAGTAATTATACTTTGGTAAGAGGTGTCACGCAGCATCGCAGCTGAATTGGCCCGGCACCACTAGCACCGGACTTCGCACTTAAATCGTCCGTAAAGTGACCACGCTGTCGCGTTTTATGCGGATTGTGAGCAGCCGGAAGCTCATTGGGAGGAAGAGTGTATATGCGGACAAGTGGCTTCAACTACTTGTTAGCCCTCCTGTACTATAAAAACAGAATAACATTCGCGCAATCTTCAGAAGTAGATATCTGTAATATAAATATTTATATTTGAGACATCAACTTCAATTCACTCACCTTCGATTCGCTGACGATATCGTGGTCATGGCAGAAGCACTGGAAGACTTGAGCAATATGCTCGGAGACCTCGGAACGAATCCAATTCGGATGGGCAGCCTTCTGGAGGCTTAAGAAGATCTTTCCTACCAAAATACCACAGCGCCTTAGGTCAATAATGTTCGACCAGTGTGTTTTTTTTTTTTCTTCTCGGAGGGACCTAATACTGGTTGGCGGCGCTAGTCCAGCCTTAACAGTTCGACTGACTACGATCAGTGTGTGTTGCCGGTGATGACATATGGAACCGTGGCTTGGCCGCTAAATGTGGGAGGGCCTCTTAAACAGGCTCAGAGTCACTCAGAGTGTTATGGAAAGAGCCATGATTGTTATTTCTCTGTGAGATAGAATTCGAAATTCGGAAATCCACAAGAGAACCGGAGTAATCGACATAGCTCAGAGAATTACAAAACTGAAGTGGGTATGGGCAGGCCACATTAGTCGCAGAACCGATAACCGTTGGGGAAGAAATGTTCTCGAGTGGCGGCCCCGCACCGGAAGACGGAGTGTAGGACGGCCTCCTACGGCCCGCTGGACGCAAGTGGCTCGTGACCGTGACCTGTGGCGCTGGCGGGGGATGCTTCCAGCAGTGGACGTCGTACGGCTGGTAATGATAAAATATTTATATGAGATCACTCATCATTTAATCCTAAGATCAAGCCCAGCTTAATCTTCGATTTGCGTACAAGGTTCTTACTATGAGCTTAAAATATTATAATAAATTATTTTTATCCGTAAGAATCGTGATCGCTAACCTATATTTTAAATCCCGAAGTTGCTATAGGTTTAAAGTGTGCTTATGTCAGTCCGTGTGTCTATCTGTGACTTCGTAGCGCCTAAAGTAGTATAACAATTTCTATGCAGTTTTCTTAGTTTGAAAGCTGACACACTAACACTTAAACCTATTATAACATAAAAGGTAGTGCCATGCTACATTGTAGCGGGCCGGCACAACCTGGGGCCATCCCCCAAACATCTCGCTCACATGATACCGCCGTAAAGTGACATCTTCAGTGTCGCGTTTTGTATTGTTTGTCAGGAGCCTGTTTGTTACCCATTAGAGGTGAAGAGGAAAGGAGGACGTAAAGGTATAGATTTGCCCCTCTATACAATAGTAATAACCTATATCATAATCAGATTGTAAACTCAAGAACCGGACTATCTAAACAGCTGAAATTTGGGCAGATAACAGATGATTACTTTAAAGCCGTTATAACAACAAATACTAATATTCTTTTAAAATCTTTATTTATTACACAGGACTTATGTACAAAAATTGACAATGTCAATCCTATCGTAACTTATACTATGTATCTTAATCCAAAACTTAAATGTAAACAATAATTTAGCCGCATCTAAAAATTGGTGGAAATATATCACTGAAACTAACCATTATGGCCGTTCGTTTTACACAAAGTGTACATGGGTGCCCTTAAACCCGCGTGCTGCGAGGTCGATTCGCTCTTGGTCAGTTATTCTGTTGCAGTAACGGAGCCCTAAAACTTGGTCCACAGGAAACATTGTAATATAACGTAATTACGCGTACGTCTTCGAATTCATGCTCCCCTGGTATTCAGTGTTTATTCAGCGAAATTGTGTACCCCTTCCTCTCCCCTCCCTAACTTCCCCCAACAAACATACCTCCTTAAGCAAACATAATAACGCGTGGCTTATTGCATTTTTTGTCTAATGGCCACTCCATCCGGTAATGGCAGGGAGATATTATGCTTTCCTTAACCGATCATTTGGTTGAATGTTTTATGAAGCGATTGTGACAAAATGTTAATATTTTTCATGTGCGTGCAATTCACACACGGTTAAGAGAGCTCATAAAAGTGATTAAACGGAAGATCAAGCTCAAATAAATACATATCAGTATTTTAGTCTTGACACATTTTTATTTCATGCAGTTGAAATATAATAATATTTTAATAGGCAGACGAGAAATAACGCCGGTGTCCATAATTGTATTGCAGGGGTGCTACTCTTGGCAATATGAGCGTGCTTGGCAGTTGCAATGCAGATATTCACTACCTCTTACTAAATAGTTTTACACTAGCGATTTGCTTTGGCTTCGCCCGTTAGCCAGGCCAGAATGTTACTTTAACCAATTTTACACTTAATCTCTCCTGTCTCCTTCTGACGACATGAAGAGCCATTCAGTAGGATTTCAGAAGTCAAATACATATATACAGATCTTGGGGGACTTTGTTTTATGATAGGGATAGATATAGATGTTATACCAAGAGTTCACAGTTCAACATACCATGTCAGTCACAATTTAGATAACCTCTAACTAGAATCTGTGTCGGTACTGATAGGGAATCAAATTACAAATCACTGAGCATTCTTCAACTTCTTTTTTGGGATAAAGCATTACTTTTTAATAGTATGCCGGTGCAAACGGGGAAACTTTTTTACGATCACTGATGCACATAGAAATCCGCATTATTGTCGATAATGCACAGGGAGTAAATTTTTAACTTTCGTCGTAGGTGCAAAAACATTATTTATGTCTGTACCCGATGACACTTCCTCGCATTAGTTTCTTAAATATTTACGTTCAGCTTGACCCTATATAGCTTGTACTGACCGTTGGCGTCAACGAATCACCTCTAGACCTCTGATAGCCTGGCGTTATCGCTCTCACTATGTACGGCGCGACAAATCACTTCCTAAACAGGGTTATCGCGGGTATGCAGGAAACGTTACTCATCTTTTTTAGCCTCATAATTATATGTTGCATAGTCTGTTATCTAATTTATCAATTAAAAAAAATGTACATGTCATATAAAATGATCATAAGAAATCGAATCTGGTCGTTGTAAAAAGTGGAAGTTGTATGAAACCCTTGTTGTGAAACTTTGTATTAGTTCAAGAGCAAAAAAACCTATCAATACACTATAGACTCCAGACCGCCTTAGTTTATATTATACGCAGGTGCAACCGAGGAGCACAGCTATACAAGTATAGTAACAAAAGACTTGTTGAGCGTTTTATTTTATTGTTACTACTTATTTATCATCATTATTATCAGCCCTTATCGGTCTGCTGCTGGACATAGGCCTCTCTCAATGAAGGCCAAGGCGACCGATCTCCTGCTACTCGCATTCATCCTGGACCAGCTAATGCATGTAGATCTACTACTTATTAATCTTCAAAATTTTAATTTGAAAAATAATCATTGTTGATCCGTGGACAAGTGATTTTATTACAACGGTCTTAACTGAGACATAACGGCAGCTTAACTGAGACATAACGGCAGCTTAAATAACAAGTCATTGAATAAGTTCTTTTAAAAGTCTCCGTAGTGCATAGCAGCTGGGCCTCCCCTGGCTGCCCTCTCTTGTCACAGCTTGTATTAGTCACTGTAATCTTGTAATGGCCCCCCTTTTTCAGGGTGGGAGATTGGAATTACTTCCTCCTGATCCTATTTTCTTCTAATTAAATTCGTTGACTCCCCTGCGATCATATCAATGGGTTCATAGTGGATGCAGCTGTCCTGACGACACAGGAGTAGCAGTGGCGGGAAAGAGTGGTGGCCCCAACCCGTTTAATGATCAATGTTGCATCATTCCAGTAGCTACACATAACAGCGTAAGCTGTAGGTAATTTATCTTAAAAAGTGAACATTCTTAAATTTCTAACGGAGGATAAAATGCGCGCCTTTCATTAACGTTGAAATTTATTACGCGGGTTAACCGGCGGCGTTTACTTTCACCGATAGCGGCCGATGATGATACCTATATTTAATGATGTACGGTTTTAATATTAACCTAATTCAACTGTAAAGCAATCCCATCTGTC
Organism: Eumaeus atala; assembly: GCA_017140195.1. Classification (NCBI taxonomy): domain Eukaryota; kingdom Metazoa; phylum Arthropoda; class Insecta; order Lepidoptera; family Lycaenidae; genus Eumaeus; species Eumaeus atala. The sequence goes on from JAFELO010001977.1 coordinate 104,050, forward strand.
TTTGTTAATAAGTGAATGGATCAGATCTCACGACTTCAAGAAATTAAACCTGGGCCCGGGTCATGTCCTCTGTAATTGGTAGCAGGAGTGAAAATCATTTCGGTATAATTATTAAAGAAATTTCGTCCTCAATAATCTACCGTCTTTTGAAGATCGCGAGATTGTTTTAATTAGATTTATTGTTTAAGTGATGTTTTCCTGTGGCATCTGTCCGTGATCTGCCGTACTTGGGAAAATTTAACAAGGGAGCTTATGATCCGATTTTTTTTATTATAGTTGATATTAAATTATAAAAATGCTGTAGATTATATTATCAGAAAATGTGATGAGCTTAGCCTCTCGTAAGTTTCTTATGTGGTACACACAAAATCCGCATTACACATTTAGATATTGTGGTAGTTAGTAAATCCACAGTAGAATTTTTTTATTTACTTGGTAAGGAACACAATTTACTTGGCTTACAAAAGCTTAAAGTTCGGCGTCAAAAGATGAAATTCATGGTTGCTTTATGGAAAATTATATTTTTTTAAAAGCACTTAGCGTTAGGTGATTACCGATGCTGCATACATTATTCCCCCCGTTCTTCCGATGAGCCGTCGGAACCTTTATAAGCCGCTCGATACTGGACTGCACAGGACTACACGCACGTGATGAAAGCGGTACATTTTCTTTAGTGCCCGTTCGAAACAACTACAATGAAACAATCACACTTGACTAAAATGACAAAAAATGCACTAGGCTGTTCCAGCGAAGCAAAAGTATTGAGTAGATATGTGTAACGTCCTGCAAATCGAATTTTGAATAACACGATTGGTGGTATTCAATTTTAAGTAGTGCACGAATTGTAATAGATAGTGCCCGATATGACAGCATTGTGACCGAATATGACAGGCGTTATCGGCTAGTGATGTCCATCGGACTCACGCTAGATCATAAATACTGTTACGATTAAAAATAAAAAATCATTACATTTGAATTTGGAATCTGTCATTTTATACGAATGTTCATTGTGTTTTCTTATTTTACAATACATTGTACAATATTTTGCGATATTGAAATGAAGTGGGGTGATAAAGACAACGGGATCGCTGTGATTGCATTACACAAAATAGTCATGGAGACAATTGTAATTTTTAGAGCTCTCCCTGCACTCAACTGTCTGTGTACCGGGTAAATCATAAAAACAATGAGACTTCCTTCGTTTGTGACAGAGAAAGACTTGATCGTCCGCATATTGTTCGTACGAAAAAGTTAGTCAAAGCAGTAAGAGAAAGAATTCGAAGAGAAACAAAACATTTAGGTTGGGAAATGAATACGGTCCTACATGTCGCCTATTTTAAGAGATGACTCAGGACTTGCCTCAGCCTGGATGCACTGACCATTTTTTTTACTATTACATTAAAGATGAATAGGGTGTTAGCATCGAAACAACTACTGGAGCGATACGTAAAGGGAGGTCACAGAAAAATTTTGTTTACGGATGAGAAATTTATCACAATACAGTAACATTTTAAGAAACAAAATGAACATAAAGCTCTAAAGAAGCTTCCCAATTAGTCGACAGAATGTAACGTGGCGATATACAACTTCAGTGATGGTTGGGTGGAGTGTAAGCTATAAAGGAGCGGCTGAGCCATATTTTTGTGGAAAAGGTATCAAAAGATCGGTACAAGTGTACCCAGATGCCGTTCTTGAGAAAGTAGTTAAACCTCTTAATAACACCACATTTAATAACCAGGTCTGGTCCTTCGAGCAAGACCCCGGCGCCCACGCAGTCTTGGTTGGAAGCGAACCTCTAGAACTTCATCAGAGCTTGCATACTGGCCGTCGTCTTGTCCCGATCTTAATTAGCTGGATTGTTATTTATGGATAGTTTTAGAGAGTACACATTGCTCCAAACGCCATGATAATTTGGAGCTCCTAAAACAATCCGTACGATCGGCAGTGAGGAATATTCCCGCGGAAAGAGCGCGCGCTTCTATTGATAACTGGCCTCAACGTTTATAGGACCGTATTGCAACCAATGGAGTCTTAGAATAAGCTCTTTATATTTTTAATTGGTTTATATTTGTGTATTATAATAATATACTGTTAAAATAGTAAATGTTATTTGCAATTTAAAAAATATTTTCTTTCTTTGTTACAATATTTATGGAATATTTATAGGACAAGTACATAATCAGTTCTCTTTTTTATTTAATTAGGTCCTGTTTATATGGTACATACTATCAGCATTAAGTTAGTTTCGAAGCTGATATTTTTGAAGTTAAACAATATTTACGCTTTCTTAGGGTGTAGCCTGGGATCAATGCGCGGGGAGAGCGTTATGAAAGGCCTCATCGGGCGAGACAAACGGTGGTTGAGTGGTTGATACTATCTTAGGTATCTCCCTAGGCAAAAGAGAGTGATGCGAGTACATATTTTGTTTATCTATTTCTGTCATAATGTTTTATAACTAAATAAGTTTTACTTCTGTCGTATGGTCTAAAGCACATTCGCTTCTTTTTCGGGAGTTGTTTTATGTTATTTCAGACTGCAACCTAAACTGTTCCAAATTTTAACATTTTAATTTTTTCCTTTTTGTAGCTTTTCCGTACGCACATGTAACAAGCGAGGAAACAAAAAACTATATTCTTTTTGTGTTCCCTTGTTCGCTATATGTACGTACGGTGCTACGCTGAACACAAATATCTGAAACAAGAATTACTAGATCCAACACGAGAACGCGTCTCCAAGGGGTCAGAGAGGAATTAACCCGGTCCTGAAATATTGGACCCCGTTGTCTTGTCCCCATAAATCATGATATATCCGATAATTTGGTTCATTTCATACGGAATGGAGGTCAATTTAATGAGAAATGTTATGTATTTTGTGCGGAAATGCGAATTAAATAAAGAATATGCTTTACTGTGTGCTAACACAAAATAAATTACTTAGAGAAAATAGTAAATTATATTATTATTATAAGCGCGAAATTTTCTTGTCGCGCAAAATTTCCAAAACAGATTTGAATGAAGCGGCGCCGGCGTAGATTACAGTCTGGAGTTACATGAAAATTACATTAAATGTGATATTGTGTTTCACACAAAAACTTATAAACTTTTTGGTATTAAATTTGGCAACATCTGGTTTAAAATCGAAGATTACCAATGTAACTTTTAGCTCGAAGAAAATAATGGTACCCTATGGCATAGAGTTTGGCCGATAAGATCGCCTGCACCGATAGTAGAAAGTAAACAACACACAAAATTCCCTGCGGCGGAAGCCAAACTTCAGAAATGTCCTCTACGATATTATGATAAAAAAAAAAGAAATGTGTTCTGGGACACAATATAAGTGAAACTCGACTGGGCAGGTGAACGGTATTATCAATATTCAAGGCCAAGGAACATGCCAGCGATGTATCGTTTACCCCCCCCCCCCCGCGTGAACGTAACGCCTTTCTATGACTTAAAAAACTTGTAATCTTCAAAGAAGTTTCAGTTCAATAACATAATACTGTATAGATAATAACTGTATCTACCAGTATACAACAGCTAGATGACAATGTCACTGTTTCCGGTGGTCCATTGCGACATTAGGGAGGGATGGCCACATATCTGCATAGCCTCCATTATGGATGTCTGGACAAAATATTTAAAACTTACCCGTCGGAGCCCTACTACGGAAAAATATTCAATCGAACGATACGAACCGAAAAAATCAATCTGGATAAGTAGTCGTTATAAATGTGAGGCGAGCGGTATGAAGTTAGACGTAGACGAAGGTGTGACCTTACACTGAGATACAGATGCAACACCAGGCGGTGTGTGTTACAGTTCCCTTACCGATGTTTTGGACTTTAAAAGTAACTCATGCTTGACTTGGAATGTTAGTTTTTTATGACATAAGGGGACAAAAGCGCAATCGAAGACCGCGAACTTCAACACAATTTATATGTCAATGCGTTGCGCTCCTCTTCACCTCCCTCCCAATGGGCTATAGCTGGTGAATGCGTGACGAGGGCGTTGCAGAAATGACGCCAACGGAAGTTCAGATTTCGTAGAAGTTTTTGATAATATCGCGAGCGAGCACACAGTGCACGACGCGAAGTTAAGTTAGTATTGATTCTTACTTCAGACATGTGGTCTAATTTTTTGAATTGTGCTTCGTCCTCATCATGTGTCTGCCACTGCTACTCCTGCTAAATTTCCGTCATGTTGGGACGGCTTTTAATGCATAGCACATCCTCATTATCTCTATGTCGATGCGTTGAACTCCTTTCCACCTGTCTCCTACTCGACCCCTAAGAAATTTATTTATTTCGTTCAATAGCAGACCAAAACCTGTGATAATGAATCACCGAAACAGAAAATTTATTCTATAAAATCACAAGTCTCTCGCGAAGACAATACATTTCACGTAACTTATATCATTTTCACGTTTCCATACCATTAGCATATCATTACAATAATTTACATTACAGACGAACGCTCAAAACTCACTTTAAACAAATCAAAAAATCTAAACTTTGTCTAGAGATTATTTGTGGCTTTGTCAGCAATTGATTTTCTGTATCATTGCTACTTTGGCTGAATGTGTGCGACGGTGACCAATTAGGAGGTAGCTTGAATGAGAATGACGCATATGTATATCTAATCTAGTGTTAATGAGCGGCGTTATAGATGGTACTTACTCTCTTAGCTGGGGCCGGTCGTCGCAGCCCGCATATTTTGTCTCTCTTTTTATAATCATTAAGGTTCCACTAAGGTTTCTTGACGTTGGTGCTTGCTATCGGGAGTGTTTCTGTTTTTGCTAGGACCACCTCTATTGTTTACTAAAACCTTATTAAATCATTTTTCCTAGTCCATCTGTCCATCAGATATGCCCAAAATATATTCAAAATTTAAAACGTACTTGAAATGTATTTTAACTAGAATAGATGATACAATGAAGCCTTCCTCAAGAACGCTCCATACGTTGGTGAACGCCGCATACAGACAGACAGCTTTTGGGGACTTTATTTCATAATGTGTACAGATGTATCCAGAGTTACTTGCGTTATCCAGGCAAATAGCACCTCAAACGTTAAGATCCGTGAAACTATTCAGACAGCTGCAGCGAAGATAACATTCTTCTGACACAGATGGATAAAAATGAGAGCACGTGGCCATATATAATATTTATGTCAGAATGTCTGTCCGTAATTGGATACAGGTAACTGGGTGAGTCGCGTTGTTCATACTGCAATTAACTTATTGAACAGCCGACCAGGAAAAAGCTTTTTATCAATATAAAAATAATATTTTGGAAAAAGCTTTTTATCAATATAATAATCCGCGTAGTTGTATGCAATTGGGGCATGCATTTGACAATTGATGTACTCGAACAACTTCCAGCTAAAGTAAAAAAAAAGACAAAATTACACTTGCATAGAAGAACCTCTTCCAGCAGACCTGATATTCGACAAAACGGACAAGTTTCCTTCATAGTAACTTCTCGCCAAATGTACGTGTTCTGACTTCGTGTTTGGGTACACTGTTATATATCTTGTTGGGTATTTTATTTAGCCGTGTACGCCTTTTATACATTTTTGTGCGAATTTCGATCGCGAGATAAGTATAACTATTTAAATCATTTAAGTAAGTAAGAGTTAGTGTTATGATGAATAGCAGCCGAATTGGGTCGCGTTTCGTTTGTGAATTTCCGGTGGTCCATTGGAGGTATTAAGATTAAGACAGCACCGTATATCAATTATACGGTTATTTTTGGGTGTCAGCAGTCATCAATAAAAGAATATCCTGCCTTCAGAGTCTAAAGTTATGCGACTGGAACCTCGTGGTGTGGCTAGATTTATTTGAAAAAATGTCAATCACACGGCCATTCCACGTATCACAATAAAAGGAGTGTGTACGCGACGCAGTCCCTATTCACAACCGGAGTTAAATTTATTAGAAACTTTGGTCCCCATGCTGTCATCCTGCTTCGGTTACAATATAACACGTAGGAAGATTTATTTAATTGTGTTGGCAACACCAAAATATTGTAGGTGTTATTTCGGTGTTGGCAACATCAATATATACGGAGATAAAAAAAAGCGCGACACACGAGAGGCTTAAAGGGAGGGGTCTCTAGAACTAATATCATATACACCGCTCGTACCGGTCGAGCGATGAAACCTTAGATATAGGGATACAGTTATAACACATATAACTGACAGAATGACAAACTCACACTCCCCTTACGGAGATGAGCCCGGGTTCGTATCCGTAAGTCGAGAGCTTAGATTTGTAGAGATAATATAAGATAATATAACGCGATTTTAGAGAGCTCTAATAATAATGAAGAAATCATAATCACGACTTCTTGCAGATTTGTAGCGCAAATCAACCCCTGCCGTCAGAGGGGGGGGGGAGGTGAGGAGGACAAATAACCCGGCACATCTCTTCCCATCTGCGTGAAAAATAGCGCCGCTAACCAGTAGTAGGTCCCTGCGAAAAAAAAAAGACAGTCAGGGGCCCCTTTGCTCTTCGCAGCTCCGCTGAAGTGTAGCTGCCCTTCGATAACTGCAAATTTACATATTGTTTTCGTCTATTTACGCGAATGTTATTCATTGTTATGTCTATTTAACGGATTTTTTTTGCGTTTCTTTAGATTTTCTTGTGGAATGAGACAGAGAGAACATGAAAGGGGAGACTGATAAGATTGGCTACATCCTGAAGCGCGCTTCTAGTAAAACTTTCTTCGACCCGCCAAAAAAGATAAGTCCGTTCTTACCACCGGTAAAATCACGGATTCCCCTACAGGATGCAGGAGTATACAAACTCGATTGCGACTGCGGGCTTTCATACATAGGCCAAACGATGAGATCAATAAGAACACGTCGTTTCACTAAGTCTGCAGTTTGTCAACGTGCACAAGATAACTCCCGCTATTATGTTACGTTTGACAGACCGCAAATCCTCGAGAAAGAGTCTTGATTTCGTCCAAGGATGATTCGTGAGGCGATTAAAATTAGAAATCAGCCAAATTTTAAAAGAGAGGATGGTTGGGTCTTACCACCTGCTTGGGAATATATATATATATATATATATATATATATATATATATATATATATATATTCTCATCTATTTACAACTCAAACATATTTTTACATGTATTTGTATAACAGGACAGCACAAGGATTTCGACATATTCGTTCATGACGGTGATTCCATCTCAGTCCACAAGAAAATCTAAAGAAACGCGATAGAGTCCGTTAAAGAGACAGAACAATGCGTATTTACACTTAAAATTTAGAATCAATTACACTACAAAGTATAAAGTGATTAAACCTAGTTATCCTGATATATGTTTGGTGTCTTTGAACTGAGGCTTACAGTTGTATAAGTCACACCTCAGACACATTTACATAATCCTTGTGCTGACGTGTGGCACTGCATCCAAAGGTTAAGTTACGTTGTCATCAAGGTAGCCATTATTATCACGGGTATTATTCGTTTCCGCCGGTATTCTGCCAATATTTTAATAATGTATAGGGCAAACGAGATATCGGAGTCTTTTTACGACTACCAGCGTTATATTATTACTACGCCGATGCGTTCATTTCTTCCCCCCTTCAATGGGCCACCGGCTATTCGCCTAGCGTACGAAAGGCGAAACTGAAGACGACACTTTACGATCATCTGAGTGAGAGGTATGTCTCCGGTCGTGCCGTCCCAAGAGAGTGTTTGTAACAGATAAGTACACCCGGATACAGTGTTTGGTGTAATTTCAGATCTATTTCAACCAAAACCGTGCCTTCAGATATTGATCTAATTCGACCAAACTGCTAAACGATTTTTGTATAAAATAATAAACAAACATACAAATTCTAGCGTTTACATTATCAGGTTATTGGAGTAGAAATATGAAGGTTCGTTGCGTTTAGCCCTTGACGATTTCATTATCGAAGTTATTGCCTCTTCAAAATTTATTTGAGTCGCAGCTGCGAACTGCCATATTGCAATTAAACAGCGAAATCAGAGTACAGCCTTCGTTTAGGATTGTTGCCGAGACTCGTGTACAAAATTCAAATATTTTGCTTAACTATCCGTACGTCACGGATTCACCCGTAAAATGTATCCCACGGGAACAACTTTTTTTCGGGATTAAAATTATTGTATATCGTAAAAGAACCGTCCAGAGTAGACATTTTTGCGTAAAATAGTTGCAATCATACGTACAAACTTTCGCATGTTTATTATTGGTAGGAATGTAGATTCGCGTAGTTGGTTATCGGATACAACAGCTTGCCTGTTTAGTTTTAGAATAAAGATTGCTGTATGGCTGCTGAGCAGGCACGATGGCGGCGGTAACTCATGTGTCCGACGTGAACCGACAGCTATACTCCGTACTCCATAGAGTGTCGTGTTTCATTCGGTTTGTAGGTCGGGAGTAGGTGTGTCCATACAGAGGGAGATGCCTCCTGGGATTGTTCGCTTTGTTTGATTTATTACCGCGCCTATTTGATTTATTTTTCAAAACTTATGTCTGCGTAAAAATATATTTACAAAATTACGTATGTATATGTCGCAGTAGCAATGTCTAAATCACGCACGTATGTATTGTCTAAATCGCTGCATTTCATTACGGCTAGCCATTTCCAAAAATAGGGACAATGAATACGGCTGAGTGAAATTGCGCCAAAAAGAGTTCGGGGTTATACGCTGTATAATAAAGCCAACCTTATTGAAATAATGTGAACCATTATCCGCCTTTTTGATGCGTTTTACTTCCTGGCTTTAACACTCGCTGTGTTGCTTGACATGACAAGAACAATTGCATCGATTGTAGAATACAGAGAAATAAAAAAAAATATGCCCTGATAGGTTTGATAGTTCACGCGGGAGCGTAGCTCCCGACTAAGCCTTTGTGGTTAGATTTTTTTTTTTTTAATTTTTACTCAAAACCCTAGGCATAACTTCATACTTGTATCGATCACTATCACTGCCTAAAATCAAAATATTTAATGAGGATAAGTGTCAACCGCCATGTTGACGAACGCCTCGCAATGACAATTCCGCTAATCGTTAGCCCGCCATAAAACAAAACGGCCCTGTTTTTGAAAATAGTTAGCCGTAAATCTTATACGGCGATTTGTACGAAACGTCTACGACATATGTACCAATTTACTTAGAAAAAAGGAGTCACAGCTTTATCTTGATTTGGCCGAAAACACATTCAGTCGTAGGCACGGTATTTATTTGATTTGAGGATTTTTGAAGATGACAGCAAATTTTACGACACTCACGTCGGCTCCAAAAACACCGACAGATATAAGTTGTAATTGCTTACAAATGGTGGTGTTAATTGTGCTTTTATGACGCTCATTCAATTCAAATTAATGACGCTCATTTATAACATGTCTTATCCCTGATCACATGATGTTATCATGTGAACACACACGTCAGCTTTTTATTTCTAATTAACAGTCCGTAGCCAGGAAATTAACGGCATTACAGCCCCTAGAGCGCGTTAAGCCTTCGGTCCTTTATTTAAATGAGACTGCATTATTTATGTCTCTGAAATTACTTTCGTAGTAATAAAAATCTACCACGAGTCGAAACGGTGATAATATTAAGAAAACTTGATATATATACGGCTTATATTACTCGAGTTATATAATGATGATTGTGAAATGTTAACTATTCAACTGAAGCTCACATGACATATTCGTCATTAGTTGACAAATGAGTAGTTGGACTCTTATATGTATGGATTTTTATAGTAGTCCATTTTTCCACCCCCCAATGGACCACCGGCTGTTCTCAAACCGCACTAAACGCGGCAGCTATCATTTTACTCCCGTATAATGCAACTGAGAGGTTCCTCCCCGGTCGTGCCGGCCCAATTCCGCTGCAATGTAGCATAGCACTACCTTTTACTAAATCCGTAACGATTTTTTGTTTCCTAGAAGAGAAAACAAAAATTTTAGTAGAGCCAAAAATAGCTGCAATGTCGAAAGCCGATCTGTAATCTTCAATCTAGATTTTCGGAGGAGGAAAGGTGGTGGGCATCAGCATAGTAATTGTGCAGATGTTTATGTGCGTCGGTAGTCATAAAAACGTTCCAGTTCCTCGTTTGCATCACTATACTATAAAAAGTGTACCTTTAGCTTTGCGTAGTCAAAGCACTTGTTACCTATCCGCTGTACTTTTTAATATATAATATAGGGGGCATATGAGAATAAGAGACATTTGATTACAACCGACGCCTAATCCGCACAATTAAATCATGCACATGCAATGCCCTCCTTTCTACCTCCTCTCAAATGGACCAGCCGCTTTTTCACGGAACCGCATACATGGGAAACCCCACGTTTAAGATTAGATTTACCACGATCGTTTCTGGAGACTATGAATATGTAAAACGAAAGGTGCCACGTAACACAAAATAAAGGACCGCATTCGGAGGGTGTTTTAAATTCATAGCAAACAAAACAACATTCCAGAAACAAACGAAAAACAATACATTATTATCAACAGGCTCACTGGGGGTATGTTTATGCGTGGAACAATAATGTGACACAATGCGTATGGAAGTAGACGGCATGTGTCGCGGGAGGGGTTCCGTAAGTGTACACCTGATAATAGAGCCTATTTTTCCTGGACTAGTAATGCAGTCGTCAAACAATCGTGATATAACGGTGAATAATATCTTTGGAGCATGGACCTTAAAAGCGGAGATTGATACCGTGACGTCAGTTAAGTTTATAAAAAAATTCTAGTGACGCTATTCACCGCTACGTTACGGCCGGTATTTGACGGCACCACTTACACTGAGACGCTGAGCTTAATACTGCGACAGAAGGGGAATAAACATTTTATTGAGCGTATGTATATATGCGTGTATGTACGTATCTACTCGTTAGCCATTTATGTTGTCGGTCTTCCGCCTGATTTCTCTCCGGTCGTGGCGGAATAGGAAAAATGAGGGAAGATGGAGTGTACTTGTACGTACGCATGCACTTGTGCACTATAATATGTCCTGCGCAGTTGGTCTCTATAGACATGGCCGACGACGCAGTTATCATTGTAGTTAGATTTCAATGGTATTTATATCCCTACAGCCTGAACGAGTCGAAGTATTTTAAAGTATTAGGTGTCGTTACATTCGTTTTGGTAACGCGAGTGACATCATCAAAATATATTTTAAGCTGTCACGCAATGATTTACATATAAGACTACGATTTCATACAGGACCGTCACTCTAAAGAGTCTGTACATAAACATTTTTTTGCAATGTCCATCTTACGCACACGATATTAAATCGTTTTTACAAAGCAGATGTAACATGAAAGAAGTACATTTATAGAACATAACTTTTACACGTCAACCATACATACTCAGCACATGTTTCGTACGGACGGTTTTGAGACTGACTGTGTATCTTGGCGTTTTTGTAAATCAATACTATTGGGTTTTGTGTTTTTAAATTTAATGTTAGGTTAATAGATTAATTTATATTTTCAACAATGGAACCCCAAAAGTGTCCACGACTTGTCGAAGGCAGCCGGAACACTCTTGACAGGTCAACCGTCATTGTCATTCAAATCGCTTTGTAAATATGGAGATTCAATGAAGACCCACAAAACAATCCTGGCTCGTTTGCTCATGTAAATTGTGCATTATGTCTCAAAACGCGACCGTTGGGGTGGCTTTTGTCTTCAAAGACAAACCTTTACATTATTTTATGGGAAGAAAAACCATAGGTGGCACTGATTGTCATCCCACGAGAATGGCGGGTCCTGGACAGCAGCGGCCTCCTTTTTCTTTGAGGATGCTTTGGCAGAAAGCGGGAGGCAATCCATTTCGTAGGCATGGGGTTATTGTATACATTCCATGGCAATAATTCGCAGACGGGGATCTAGAATGGTTCAGGCCCATCCTAGATCGCCTGAGCAACCGCGGAGGTCGTTTAATAGCCAGAGTGACCCATTTTTCGGTGAAGCACCTGCGCCTAGGACTGGTCAGCAGCTGGAATGTCCTGTGTTGCTAGTGGTGTACCTTACGTTGGCGGCAGTAAGTCGACATTTCCAGTTGCAGTTTTTTTATTGACTGTCAATACACAATATATATACTGTGAGAAGGCGCTCCACAATTGCTCCGCGGCACTAGTTACCAGCCGATGTAGGCTAACGCCTCTCACCAAATCAGTTGTGTAGTCTTCTTCATCGGATGATTCAGATGATATCGGACTCGGCTACCTACTCTAGGGGGTTTGACGAGGGCGCTGGTTTTACGGTTGAGCTCTGTAACCCAGAAGGGAAACCAGGTCGAATCCTAGATACGGTCGAATTCTAATAAACGAATCTGGTTTTCTCACGATATTTTTCTTTATTTATGATAAAGTACTCAGAAAATGTACTTAAGTCAGAAAAACTCAATGGTGATGCTGAGCCTCTAAATATCAATCAGCTGCCGGCGGTGAAGGGTCACTTGGTGTTAGGTGCTAAAACTCCCTACGAAACGATATAAGCCCCGCGATATAAAAATATGAACAGTTATAATAAAACTACTTTAACGGATTTTATCGCTTTTTATTAGGTATTTTACGATCCTGACGTTTCAGAAGCTTTACAGCTACCATGGTCACGGGTGGTAACTGTAAAGCTTCTGCAAGCAAATAAGCCGCGATAAAATCTGTTAAAGTCGTTTTGTTATTATGTGTAACATCGGGAATGTTACACATAATAAAGTTAAAAAAATATTAAAACGAAGAGCAATTTTTATAAGCAAACGACAATCGGGGTCCTTTGACTACTAACGACGCCCATAGACATTAGCATCCGTAGGATGAACGAGCAGTCGGAGGCTATTGATAACTACCAACTTCAATGAGCATCCGCATAATAGTCATGGATTATATTGTCCTCTTGCTGCCAATGGGCCATCCTTTGTTCATTGTCATTGAACTGAAAGACCTCCCTCTTTTTTTATAGAATAGGTGCAAACGAGCAATTAGAGGTTTTTTACGACTATCGACGCCCATGAATGTCCATTTATATGGACTAGTACTACTATTGTCGATGCGTTGTCCTCCAATCCCCCCCCCCCCAATGGGACACCGGTTACTCAGAAACCGCACGAAACACGACACTGAAGATGTCACTTTCTGGCGATATCCTGTGAGCGAGAGGTACCTGCCCAGTTGTGCCGGCCCAATTCCGCTGTAATGTAGCATGGCACTACCCCTTGCCAAAACGTCGTGGCCCTAATAAAGTTCTATATTTGACCTTACTCACCCTCATACCACCTCATCAACAATACATCAATCCAAAACCTCTTCGAATAAAATTTAATTAAAAGTTAAGTTATTCACGTTTGTTATCTGTATTTGGTTATTCATTCCCGCACGGCTGCCAATTCGCAAACGAACCATAAGGGATCGAGTCGTATCAACTAGGGATGTGCAAGAGCTTCCGCAATCAAAATTATCGGATATCCGAAATAAAGTAACAGTAACCGTAACTATGGAGGAGGAACTAGGAGGTGGGAGGTTTTGGAGTGGAGGCCGCGTTTAGGAAAGCGAAGGGTTGGTCGACCGTTCACCAGGTGGGCAGATGATCTCCGTGCAGTAGCTGGTCCGGGACGGATACGAGTAGCAGGAGATCGGTCATCTCGGCGTTCATTGAAAGAGGTCTATGTCCAGCAGTGGACCGATAAGCGCTGATAATGATGAAGACGATTGTTATCACAGTACACATTGATGCGGTTTGTGAGTAGCCGGTGGCACATTGGGGGGGGGGGGGATGTTTAAAAGTAGGGCAATGCATCGGCAAAATTACGCTGATGTTCACGGGCAGTCGTTCAAAGGCTCTGTTTGCTTTTTTGTATATTGCATAATTTTATATCCGTATCCGAATTCAATATAGTATATATTATATCTATGTACCGATCTGCAACATCATGTTAACCATCCCTAGCGTCAATCAACTGTAAATATGGTCGAGTTGTTTGGCTTTTCCATTTGAGCTGCGTCAGCGTGACGGGTACTTGGCTCAAATGTAGTGTTCGTTACAATAATACTTGTAGTGATATTTGGAATACTCGCGATGTTCTTACACTAAGGATTAATTGTGGCACAGTTGTTAGTAACTATTTATTTATTATATATTTTATTCTTTGATATCACATCTCACATTTTTCCCAACCCATTATAGTTTCATGATCATCGTCATTATTATCAGCCCTTACCGGTCTACTGCTGAACATTGACGTAAGGGTAACTTTTGTTGACGTACAAAATAGTTTTATTTCTTTTTAGGATGCTTATCCTCTTCTTGCTTTTCTCAATCATTTTGTGAGTTTTCAGCGATTCACCATGAATTGTTCATTACTCGATAGAATTCGTGTAAATTTATTTTTTCATTCATTATCGGCCCTTATCGGTCCACTACTGAACATAGGCCCCTTTCAATGAACGCTCACATGACCGATCTCCTGCTACTTGCATCCATCCCGGACCGGCTACTGCACGGATATCATCTTTCCAACTGGTGAACGGTCGACCAACACTTCGTTTACGTCCTAAACGCGGACTCCACTCCAGAAACTTAGTGGCCCATCTGTCATCTGATCTTCTGAGTGTTGACCAGCCCATTGCTACTTCACGAAATCATTCTCCGCGTGATATCGGAAACTATACTTCTCTGCCTTATGACTTCGTAACGAAGTCTATCGGACAAAGAAACACCCAACATAGCACGTTCAATAGCCCGCTGAGCTACAGCAAACTTGTGGACCAGCCCTAAATCAAAAGGCCATGTTTCGGCCCCGTAAGACATCACGGGGGGCATTGGTTGAGCCGAAATATAACTGGCATTATATTTCCCTAACTTTCCAAATGATTCTTTGTTTTTGTAAGCAATGGCAGAAAAAATGAAAGAAAAAAATAAAATGTTCTTACTAATTTTAAAATAGGGGAAGGGGGGGCGTACAACGGTCACATAGGTGTAGTACGTTATAAAATGATTAAGTTTTTAAACACAGTGTTTTAAATAGGTTTTGTGTTGCGCCAAATGACACTAGGCTAGGTTTATTGCACAAAATATTTGTATTTTAAGCTTTTAGTATACACCAAGGTACCTGATGCTGATCTTTCCACCGTTAAAGGACTTTGTTGTTCTTTAACGCAAGTAATATTTTACAACTCTACGTCTAAACATGATCTGATCCCATCAGACCTTCGCGATCGATGACGTCCAGGCACCACAATGTAATCAGGTCTACCATGTAGAAGAAGAGAACCCACTTCCATTGCTTTCCATCAATGCAAATCCTGTAAACTTGTACAATGTGTACAGATTGGCCATCTTCACTTACGCCACTCCAAGCTTTGAAATTATGGAACAACCGTTCAATAAGCTGCCTAAATGCTTTTAGACATATAACAACGCAAAATATTGTATAATTTATTGGCGCCAAAATGAGATAATACAATGAAAGGTCGTATAAAAATGAGAGATTCCAAATTCAAATGTAATCGTTTTTTATTTTTAACTGCGACCGTATTTATGGTCAGACTAAGTGTATGCACTTAGCCAACATTATAAGTGCAAGGTACTAGAACAATTACAATTCAATAAAAATATTTACATACAATAAACTTTCAATAACGTGTAGTTACTATTAATAATAATAATATTATACACCTCCTTGTAGAAGCGTTTGGTCCTAAGCGTTTGCGATGGTCCAATTGATATTTTTTTTTTCTACATTACCCCAAAGCTTCGTTGTAGTTATATTAAAAGATGGTATTTGAATTAAAATTACCCATAATGCAGAAATTAGACAAAATAATATTAAGGTTACAACCGAAAAAAATACTACCTTAAAAATTTGAATCAGTCAATAAAAAAAATTTGTTTACCAAAGTTTTGCTGCGTTTGGTCTATATGCGTAGGCTACGTGTAGACTGCGTCCCGAAAAACTCTACGGAATGAATCAATTCCCTTTCATACTCTTCAATAAAAATTTTGCGGTAATAAATGCTGAAATCACGGTCCAAGTTGATAAGTACGTGGTACAATTTAAAAAATAAAAAATTAAGTCAGTACTATGTAAACCTCCATATAAGTAGGTATTATGTTTAATAGCACTCACTAGCGATCCGCCCCGGTTTCGCTGGTGAATATTTAGGACCGGACTGTTACTATGAATATGGGTGGAAAACGCATGAATATCGGTTCAGTAAATTTTGAGGAAAATCTGTCACATACAAGCAGACATCGTTTGGGAACTTTATTATATAATATGAAAGGGTGACGAGGTACCTCTCTTTTAGATGGATCTACCACTATCGGCGATGCTATAGCGTTCGCTCCTACATTTCATTGGATTAGCGAAGACTTTGTGTCGCCTAGTCTAGGGAGACGAAAGTGGGACAGACCCCCACTTTCCTCGCAGGTGAATACGTACGTAGCGTAAAGACATCACACATATCAACTAGGTACATGTAATAGCAACATTTTTTTATTGAAATGTACTTTAAAAAGTAATGTTAAATAAATAGATGTCTAATATTATATTTGCACACTAATGAAGTAGAATATGCGAAGCTATCACATTTGAAGCACCATGTACACCATATTCTTGCAAATAAAGATTATTTTATTATTATTATTTTTATTATTATCACAGGCTAATACTAATTCAAAGATGTGCCCAGAACAGAATACGGGTGTGGCGTGCACTTTTGGATTTAATAGTACCTGTAGGTGGGCAAACGAGCAACCAGAGCTTTTTGGGTAATACCATAGCATTATTGTCAAGCAGATGTGTCGCCCACTTTTCCTCCTCCCCACCAATGGGCCCCCGGATACTCACAAACCCCACGAAATACGATAGTATAGCTGTCATTTTAAGGCGGTATTATGTGTATTTAAGGCGGTCGCGCCAACCCAATTCCGCTGTAGTTGCTGCATGGCATGGCACAACCTCTCACTGAGTTTTAATACTTTTTCAATGTGTGCTAATGCAGTTCTATTCTAGCTAAGAGGTGTCATGGCCGGTCATGTCATGCTATCCATATATAAAGATCAATGTATCATTGATCTCTATATATGTTGTGGTTTGCTTTAAAACCACTTGAAAAATTAACTTTGGATGTTCATAGGCATTATCATTTTGATCGCAGATGGAATGATGCTTGTTTAATAGTAAACTGACTGATGGCTCGAGCCTTGTTGTTGCGGTGGGGCTTAGTAGCTTAGGGTGTCCCAGGAGAAGGCAATTGAACCGAGGCGGCTGCGCTTTGTATCCCTCTTATAAGAAGAAGGGACTAAAGAGCAGGAGGAGCCTTTGCACACGGACCAAGAGGCGTGGACGGGAACCACACCCCATTGCACTGTTCCAAAGTTGGGGGGTTGTCCCGTGGTGCGGGGTAAACCCTCTGCGGAGGAGGCCTTATGTGACTGTCGACGAGCCCTGATCTGTTGTAGTTGCGGGGTACCACTCCAGTGGCGGCACTGGAGCACTCGCGGTGGTTTCTCTAGGTATTCGGCACTATAATGTGCCGCTAGCCTCACACAGCAATGGAACCCACCCAGGGCCGTTGAAGCCGCGTAAATGCACTTTACTTCATTCAAAATAAACCGAAATGTGTCTTTTCACTTGCAGACACTATCGAGCTACAGTGCACTAATGAAATTTTTACTCAATCAAATTTTAATTGTTAATTAAACATACACAATTTATTTATTTAATTATGGTTTACTTTTTTTTAACGTAAATAATTAAAATGTAACTGTTTAACAATTTCATTTGCCAGACGTCAGCCTCTTTAGCTCAGTGGTAGAGCACTGGTCTCGTAAACCAGGGGTCGTGAGTTCAAACCTCACAGGAGGCACTGTGCCAACAATAATTTTGTTTCTTTTACATAAAAACATTTTAACGTTATATGTCAGAGAAATACATAATGTCTTTTACGCTTTCAAAATCATTAATCATATTTTTTTCTGCTCAATATAGGCAAGCTACTTTATTTTACGGTCGTTATCGTTTTTTGCCGCGAAAGGCCCACTTTATAAGTGGATTCGTTAACGAATGATATGAAAGAGTGATAGTCATTTAAATAGAACGAACCATGATGTATTGCGGGGTGGAGTGGATTTATAATTTAGATCGATATGTGCATCATTATAATTTATAATCTTTTGTTCTGTTTTTGTTGTGAATTATAGAATAATAAAAAAAATATTTATTTTTCGGCGATTATCTAGAAAGTATACCAAGGTAAGGTACTTATTACAATTTACTTTAAAACTTTTATCAATTGTTTCAGATCTACCGCTGGCAGTTTGGTTCGCATTATACGAACATAGACAATTACCAAGTGTGCCATATTCAAAATGTTGCGGTTTTGGTTGTGTTTCACGAGTTTGATTTATTTCACCGGCAACTGCGACGCGAACTACTGCCGGGACAGCAACCTCTGCTGTCCGGGACGGGACAGTTCCTGCGTCGTACAGAAGGCGCATCAGAACGCTATCATAGAAGATCTAACGGACAAACCGTGCTACTGTGACCACGCATGCTTGAAGCTCGGGGACTGCTGTCCAGATTTCAGGGAGACGTGTGGCGGTAAGTTTGTTTACAAGTCATTCTAGTATACCATATTCAGATTTATAAAACCCATTCTGAAAACCTCCCATCTACTTGGTTGTTTGAACATACCACTGGGGGCATTAGCCGATTTCCCCACGGCGCATGTGACCTGCGCCTAGGTTGGCATGATTTGTGTGCGGTAACATAACAAAAAGTAGAAATAACCTAGAGTCTAAAGGAATCAAAAAAAGCCTCAATGTCCGCCACTGACAGGCACTGACTTCTCTTTAATACAAGGTAGCTCTGTTGTTCACAACATAATGTTTCTGGGCTTCCCGATGGCCCAACACAAGGAATATGGAGCCAATTAACCTCTTGTGTGTTCGGATGTCTATGCGAGTCTATAGTCACTTGTCATGACGGAATTTTCTGCTTCTTAATCCTTCTTTATTTTTTGTTAACGCGCGCTTGCTTGCTTTGAGAAGTGCGTTGGTGAATGCGCGAAGAGTGCGTTACGAAATGGAAGTTCTGGGGAGAGATTTAAGTTTGTGAGGAAATTAGTGTAGAAAGAGAGACAGAATTGCGTTTCCTTTATTGCTGTAGGGGCGAAAAAGAAAGAAAGGCATACATTTTCTTCCTCTCTTTCTCTCATAGCCAGTATAAGTAAAAAAGTTTTACTTCAGACGTGCGGTGGATTTTTGTCTGCAATAAGATTATTATTATTATCAAACGTATAGAAGTTCATATAAATATTAGCGTAACCTTAATAAAGAACTATGATTAAACTACAAAGAGTCTAAATGGCGTTATGATTTCATTATAACAATCAGGAAATGGTATACAACGATCAATTTGAAAATAATTAAACCGTCAGGCGGCGGCGGGAGCGAAAAATGTTTTTATTGAATATAAATATCAGAAACATCTCTCCGGCTTTAATGAGAATACAAGATGGCGGCCGGCTTGCTGAGACTGATGTTACATTCACACTTGGTGAGATTAATTAATAGGCTTGATCATGCGTCTAGTTATATTTCTAAGGTTCCACAGCCAAAAAGCAAAAAACTGAACCCCCTATAATTTCGCCGCGTCAGGTGTCCAATTTGGAAGGTGTAAATGTATTTTATAAACCGCTATAAAATGATGTACGTAGTATGATTGTGAAAAACAAAATTACTTTTTATTCGAGAAAGCATAACCTTGTGAGTGTCATTGAATAGGTATTCGTAAATGATACGGAGGTTTCTAAAAAAGGTTTTTGGTTATACAAATCCGTCAATTTACTGTCCGGCTGTAGCAGGCAATAGAAATATATATACGCGCATACATACATAGCCTCTAAAAACACTACTCTCCTTCTGGCGCCATGGCTTAAAAACAGTGCAATCCAAGAATTGAACCCAGGACTCCATAAAAATGGTTCCCACTTTTCACGTAAAGTTAGCAATAAGCGCTCCTTGTCATATTTTATGGATAATAATACTTGAACCCTTCGTTTCCCATTTGCATATATTTCTTTGAACTTAAATCTCTAACTCACTGTGTCAGGCGATAAAGCTCTTACGTGTTTAATACGCGATGTAATCCAGAGCTTTCGAGCTGGGGAGCTAATTTTAATTAGCTTTCATCCTGGACCTTCTGGGTTTATTTTAATGCTATACCATCCGACAGTCCTGTCTGTTGCTTTAAAAAAAACAAATGGAATAATTTTCTTTACCAAAAAAGTAATTTCCGCCGCGGTGCCACTTAATGACATTTTATTTACAATCTTGATGTGATTTCGGATTACTGCACTTTTTACATCAGTTTGATGTGATGACGTAATGCATCAGTAGATAGCTCTCAATGAAAGCCCAGAATGCTTTTATGATATTAGCCGAATTACTTAATTTTATTTGTAGTATAGGGCAACGAGCAACCACTTCAGCAAGCACAAACTCAGAGGAACAGATGGCAGATGGGCCAGTAAGGTTCTGGAGTGGAGGCCGCGTTTAGGAAAGCCAAGCGTTGGTCGACCGTTCACCAGGTGGGCAGACGATCTCCGTGCAGTAGCTGATCTGGGATGGATGGGAGTAGCAAGAGATTGGTCGTCTTGGCGTTCATTGAAAGAGGCCTATGTCCAGCAGTGGACCGATAAGGGCTGATAATGATGATGATGATGGGGCAACGAGCAATCGGACTTTTTCGACGATGTCAGTAGACATCCGCATTAATATCATTCAGATACGTCGCGCCTCACTACCTGCTCCCCACCAATGGGCTACCGGCTACTCACAAATAGCTGTCACTTTATGGAGATGTTATGAGAGCGAGAGGTACAGCCCCGGCCGTGCCGCGCAATTTGGATGCAATGCAACTAGCAGTAATTAGATACGCATGGACCAAACGTACACATAGGAACTAAGACATGAAACAGATTATACCAGGACAGATAGAAATTTTGAAAAAGACCGCCTCTTTGTGTTCCTACAGCAATATAAGAAGTGTCACTCTCAATCTTTCCATTCACCATCTCTCTCTCTCTCTCTCTCTCTCTCTCAAGTTCCGTTGGCATCATTTTAAAACACTCTACACGCAGTCACAATCGTATTCCTTAGTTATTGTAAGTAAGGAAATTTTACTTTAAAAAATTGATAATAATTTACTATTTAACAACAATTAAATTTTGTGCTTTCGCCTATAAACAAATCCCCCGGGATAGAATTCACGGTAGTAAACCGCTGGTTACACTTATAAAATAAATATTTAAGCCACCGAAAGTTCTATTCAAATATATATTCAAAAGAAATGGTGATTGTGACCTAAAAACGGGCCACGGACTGAGACATTTTCGCTTTACATCTTAGCACAGAACAGGCTCTTTATTCGTAATTTTTAATATTCCCGCCCAAAGGAACGTTCATTCAGGAGATATTCCGTGTTCTCGCATTTTCAGACTGCAATTTCTCAGCCGCGTTTTATTGCGGTAGTGCCGACTGCCGCCATTACAGGTGTCGCGGCTAAAATATGAACACGTATACGTTGGAGTATATTTTTCTGCATGTGACAAGTGACACGCAAACATAAGATGGTGTGCGACCGCCTTCAAACGTTTTGTAAAGTTTGAAGACATCTTGGATGGATGGCCGTTTACACGTATTTCGTTCATATCGTGTCTGCTGGATACGCCTCACCTAATCATTTCTGAATTCTGATCAGCACATCATTATTTGTATGATGTTTAAAAAAAAATGTTTGTATCAACTTCATCCATGGTGGTGCCATGAGGAAACTATTTGAGAGGTTAAATTCTATTTATTTTCTTAAATGAAATTTAGCTAATATCCTCTAAAATCTAAAATCTTTCCAATTAGTTAAATTTGAAGATTTGGGTCAATTGCTCTGCATACATCAAAAGTACATAGCACAGATAGCCGGCTAAATATCCTCTATATATATATGTATAAGGGAGTACCACTCACTAATTAACCACGAAACTTCAGTTACTGTAACACCTACAAACTTGAAATTTGGGAGGTACCTTTTGGTGCAGACATCCATTGAGTACGAATTTTACAACACCTACCCCTACATACCCTCTACAGGCGACCAGCAGCTTTATAATACAGGGGGACAAAGGAGCAATCGGAGCTTTTTTACGACTACCGACGCCCACGGACATCCACATAATTACTATGCGTTGCCCTCTTTCCACCCCTCCCTACTACTCACAAACAGCACGAAACGCGACACTGAAGATGTCACACTTTACGGCGGTATTATGTGAGCGAGAGGTCCCCGGTCGTGCTGAGGTGATGTGCTGATGCCATGCATGTCACTACCTCCTCCTATGCAGCATGGCACTACCTCTTCCTAAACATTACTTATAAATCGGAACGTTACTAGGACGTGATAATTTTTCGTGCTGCATGCTAGCGTTATGGATTTATTTATAGTTATCGCGCCTGTAGGTCATATATATGAACTAACTATTCAACACAAATGTCAACGACATTTTTCACTTATCTGACGGTGTTTTTGGTGTCAGTCTTTACTCATCGTAAAGATTCTTTCTCTTAATTAACCCCCCCCCCCCTCACACGCAGTAAAGAAGTATAATATCCATAATTGTCTAAAACGCGCCAGAGAAACAAACCTTTCCAATTTCAGGACATAGCAAGGTGAAACCGCCCTCTAAGGAGCAGATATCCATATTCGTAACGTTAATTTGCAAGTCGGAGAGGTCTAAGGGGGCACTTACTCAGTATACGAGTCAAAAGAAATGTTACAAAGGGGAATAACGTTCCCGCTTCGCGTAAAACTACTCCATACCTTTTTGATAGAGAGGATATTGTACTTGAGTACGACGTAACACGTGTAAGGGTGCCGTGCTACATTGTAGCCGGAGCTAATATGATCGGGGAGGTACCTCTCGTTCGCATACCACCGCAAAGTGACAGCTATGCTGTCCCGTTTTGGGGTTTACGAGTTGCCGGTAGCCCATTGGAGGAAAGACGGGCGACACCTTTGCATAACAATGTCTATGGGTGTCGGTAGTCATCAAACGATTCCGACTGCTCACTAGCACCATTGTACTATGATAAAACATTCAAGTTTTTTCTAATGCATGATAAATATCCGCACTACGGAAGGTTATGGAGGCGCATTCCCGACCTTTAGTCCATCCCTCAGTGCGCCACCCTCACCTCATTAAATGCTAGAAATTAGACCGATATTATATGAGTGGGTGCTCAGACAAGTACTGCTTACTACTTCTAGGCACGGCGTCCATCTCCATAGAGACGAGCCAAATACGCTGCGATTATTATAGTGCACAAATATGTGCGTAGGCATAAGTACACTCCCTGTTCCCTCATTCTCCTATTCCGATGGGATGACAATCCGACGCGACTGGAGAGAAATCAGACGCAGGTCCGATGGCCTGACGTGCTGTCCAAGGCAAGGGGTTGTATCACCGTCAACCTCGCGACTTCGAACCAATTTTAGAAATTGAAAAATCACAACATCACTTTGGTACTACCCGGGACTCGAACCCTGGATTTCGCGACTGTGATTGAACACTTGAGCAGACAGTACTAACCATGTATATCTACTACGATGCCAAGATGCCAGTCATGATCTTATCCATGTGGCATTAATTCAAGTCAGCATCGACGCCATTTTAGCTATCGCGCGCGAGCTGCCCTCGACATCCGAGTCGGAGGATGAGAGACCCCGTGGTAATGATATTAATAGGTAAAGAAGCCATTATAAATATTCTCATATCGGAATGCATCTCTCCCATCTACGGGAGGGTGGGGGGTTGAATCCCTTTTCGGCCCCAAATCTAGTCTGGTCTGCCGGCGAGCGCTCATAGCAATTCGATGAAACTGTATTGGGCTTCTCTACGCTTCTACAGCATAAGTTCAGGTCGGAAAAAAAATTAAATGAATTATGGCAAGCCACTTTCATATGATGCGATGCCAAATAGACTTATTTGTGACATTCTATAACTTTTGAACAATTCGTAGTACCAAACGACATTGCTTTGCTTTATTATGTTATAATATTATGTAGATTATGTGTTTATACATTTATTTTCTTCCTTCACAAAGGTTAATTGCAATTTATTTAGTAGGTACATTTTATTAGATACGTAGATTATGTGTACTTTTATGCCTTGATAATCCCGCTTACTTTATTACTTAGATACACAGAAAGATTATATATTATATTAAATTAAAAAGGCCGTGATTGCTCAAAGCAATAAAAACCTTTCTAACAATTTAATAAACTGAAATAACCGGTGAGAATTTTGAAATAGGTGGAAGGAAACGCGTGGCCGCCATTTTAAAACATTTTTCAATGCGTATTACGGCGGTGTTACAATCTCACCCAATGAAGCATTTTATCGATGGACAAAAGAGATCGGGAGAAAACTCTCCTAATTGGATGGATGTCTTTGTTATTTAAGAGAACAGTTAGAAAAATGTCCTACTGTACGTAGTAAAACAGTTCTAAATCTCTCAAGAGTGATGCTACACGAGTACAAAAGTTACCGATTTACATGTGGTATATTTATATATTTGCGTATAATCTAAACTATACGTATAGTCGTTATCTAAAGCTTATTCGCTTGTAAAAGAGGCGTCGCATATTTAATGCTTTATATAGACACTATTCATAGAAGCAACAGACGTGTGACGCTCGTGGTCTCTACTCTCCACGAATTCGCCCGCCATTTTTTCTCCGCCAATTTGTTAGTAAAAACACGCACCGTATTTGGCTCAATAAAGTGAGGGCTATAAATGGGTAAACCCTTATGGTTCCCTTGAAATAAACGCGCCCTCTCGGCCTTGTGATTAAATAATGACGCAAGCGAAAATAACTGTGCATTATTCCCTTGTTATGTTGATCTAACACTTTCTAGAGTTTGCTTCATAAGAAATATGTTATGTAGAAAATATGAAGGGTGGAACAATAATATTGCATCCCTCCGTCTACTAGTCTAGAGTAACACCAGCGTAACGCTTTACTGTCCTTACGTCGCTTACTTATTGTCTCTTGACTATTGCACACCTTTCCCACCGGGGTAATGTTCGCCTTGGAGTAAACTCCAGTCATCTATATATCAGAGCTGACATTCACAGGTTTCGAAGTAAAATTTCTTCAAGTACGCTTGACTTCGTGAATGATGAGACCGTCACGAAGACGAGGCCAACGGAAATTCAGATGGAAATATAAGGTAGCGATGATAAAGTATGTGAGAGAGAGAGAGAGAGAGAGAGAGAGAGATTACGTTTTGTATAAATTGCTGTAACGCAAAAAGTGAGGTGCGAGAGTACACATTTGTTCTTTCTCTATTCTTCCCTCCGCTCACAGCCTGTATAAGGTTTTACTTCCTACAGTCAGATAGTTTAAAGTACACACGTATCTCTTTGCCAGGACTGTAAGCTAACAAAGATTATTTATTGCTTCTGGATCTGTGCAAGAGCCTCAGGGGCCTAGTGTCTAGCGCTACGGTCTCCCAGGAGTAGTCCAGGTTCGATCCCGGCCATGTACCAATGAGTTTTCTAACTTAAGTACACTTTCTGATCCCTCATATGGTGAAAGAAAACTTACTTCGTGACGAAACCCCGCTCTATGTATTCGAATTTGACCAAATCTAGGATTATACACAGTTTCCCTTCTGGATTATAGAGGTCAGGTGGCAGTCGCTCTGTGTAAAACTGCCGCCCTCGTCAAATGCCCTAACGGGCTAAGGATAACATGAAGAAGAAGAAGCTTCTGGACCTGTGCACACAAAACCCCACCCAGACTAGAAGCCGAGCACATACAATTATTCATCCTCTTGCGCTTCAATAGGAGAGATTACAAGTCCAATACTTGCTCTACTCGCAATGTGATTAATACATGTCGACTACTAAACTTGTCGGGGACTTTACAAATGGTGAAATATATTAATTGTTTTTCGCAGGTAATGATAGTGTGCATATATTTAGGAAAATTTGCTACATTTCCATGCAAGAAGTACTGCCAAGATGAAGTTTCATCAAATTGCATGCATGATGTATATTGCATTTACTATAGAGCATATATATAGCTTTACCCCAGTAAAATGTGAAGGGGGGACGTGTAAAAACCCCTTTACATTATGTCGCACAATCTCTTACATAAAAATATATAACGACGATAAAACGCGCCTTTATAAATGTACCTTATGTTAATTAAAATTAAACATTTATTTTGTTTGACATTCATTAAAAAGACTACAGCTTCGTTATTAAATATTTCTTTACAATTACTACAGTTTTGCTGCATTGGTAAACATCATTTGGATGTTCGTTAATAACACACATAATGCTTTGTTTACTGGTGCGGCGTACTTTATTGTAGGTTAATGAGGGTGCGGAGGGTGGAGAGAAGGAGGGTTGTCTTGTAAGGGTGATGAATAAGATGTGTCCATCCGTAAGCATTAAAATGTTAACTCAAGTTGACGCGATGTTACTTATTACAATAAGACTGTCTTAACGTATTTTATCGCGGTTTTCTACTACCCGCAACTGTGGTATATTGGAAACGCAAGTAAATAACTAAATAAACCGCGGTAAATTTAATGACACTTACTCAATTAATCAAAGTATACAAACCATAAGAGTAACTTTATATTAATCAATAACTTTAAATCTCTACAAAGTGGAATGAGATTGATCGGATAAATCAAAATTTAGTATATACACATACTAGCGTCGCCCCGCGTTTTCACCCGCATTACTTGTGGGGGTGTAATTTCAAATTTTTTCGTGGAATAAACGTATAAACCATACC
>JAFELO010001980.1:0-17791 GCA_017140195.1 Eumaeus atala
GGTGCCCTCCTCTTGTTCGCGGGCTCGACGCGGAAATTCGTTACTTTACTAATAGCTCTGACGTTATATATCTCCTTGCTTTCAGGAGATAGAGTCAAAACGACCAGCAACATATTGAATGGCACTTGCGTCTGCGTGCCCTCTCTTTTTTCCAGACGGTACATCCTGTGTACCTCCACCACTGGGATCTTCTTGTCCCTCAGCTCTTGCGCCACCTCCTCAGTGGTGACCACTTTCGGTATGCCCTTTATCACCACCCTCAGGTGGCGCTCCTCCTCTAGGGCGTATGTGTGGTACATAATACCACGCTGTCGGAGTAGTGCCGTTAGTCGGCGGTGTTCACCGGGGGAAGCGGTGTTTACTCTCCTATTGCACTGTCCCAAAATTGGCAGGGTTATCCTGTGTACGGGACAATCACTGTGTAGGGGTGGTGTCAGTTCCTTAGGGGAGTGACTAATCGCACTCGCGATGGTTTTAGTAGGTAATCGGCACTATAATGCGCCGCGAGCCTCACACAACATCGGACGGCCGATGGCGCGTAAATGCGTTTCCTCGAGTAAGCTAAAAAATGGTCACCTCCATTGACCAACAATACAATGTGGAGCTTATTTAAAATACAGGAAGGTAAACATGCATTCAGAATTCATATATAATATATGTTAACGATGTAACAATTATCCTATTTCACTTCTCAATTTAATACCAAGATGTATTAATGCTGTATGTACGAGTGGGTTTATATTGCATGCTAAATACGAAATAAGCAGCTTTGTATAACATGATTTACACGAGTTACGAGTGGAGTAATAGGTACAGCAGCGGCTGAACCAAGATTTACAACCTTCCCGGCGTTGGCTATAAATACGGCTTCAATGTAACAGAGCAATACTTCTATGATATACAGCCCAGTCGGAACCGAATACTTGTCTTGAATATTTGTCACAGGCGACTATTATTACTTAAGGTTCTTTTTGTTGTTTCCTGGTTGGTTTCTTAAGAGGAAGTTTTTTCTTGGGGGCGAGGCAGAGGAGGCCAACGCATCGTAAGTCTGTGGATGTACATGGGCGTCGGTAGTTGTACAATGGCTCCGATTCTCGTTTGTTAGTTGTTTGATTGTATAAAAAAAGAAACGATTTTTACGTAAGGTGCCTTACATTAACATCGTTTCTACTATGAATAGTTTATGAGAACTACAATATCGGATGCGTTAAAAAATATTAAAGCATTTTCAAAATCGTCACTATATGTATATTAGTATATCACAAGGGAGTTAATAGCCTATTACTGCACGGAAAGTAGCTTACGCCCGAGCGCTGTGGAACAATATGCCATTTATAATTTTTATATTTATATGAATGTACAATTCAAAAGTAACAGATTCTACCGAGGCCTGGTCTATGTGACAATGCTTAACAATTTGCTTAAAAACACTGATCTCTGGTCTTGTGAACTGTCATGTTTAGTAATTTATAAATTTTTGAGAGCCAAATTTTTGAATAAGCCTTAGAATATTAGATGACACAGCGCTTTTTGACACCGCCGGTATTTAAACAATCGACATTCCATTTCACTGCCGATCATATGGATTGTTTTAGGGACTCCAAATTATCTTGACGCTTAGGGAAAGCTTTACTATTTAAAACTGACCATAAATCATAATCTAGCGGATTAAGTGATAAACTAGACAATTACCTCTCTTCAGCTCTGGTGAAGTCCGATACGTCAGCTTCCAAAAAAGACTGTGAGGCTGCAGGACTTATTAAGGAGCTTAACTATTTTCCCAATAATGGAATCTTGATATACTTGTGTGATGCTTTGATACGTTTTTCACAAAAATATGGCTCATTCATACACTTACTGCTTTGACTACCTGTTTCGTACGAATACGACGTGGACGGCCAGCTCTTTCTCTGTAACTAACAGAGGAAGTCTCATTGTACCTACTAATAGCTCGGTACAGAACCATTTGACTAATACCAAGTGTATGTAGAGTCTACAGTAGACTGCCATACATAAACCTACTTTCCGTTACATTAGTGGGAATGATTTCTGCTATTTCAGTTATAGTTCTGATTCCGACCTTACTTCAAATACGAATATCTATTCGAGTCTATGAAATCGAAATTAAACCAGTAAGTTTAGAAATATTTAAGTGAAGAAAATGCCGAGCTATTTTGTGTAAGCTATTTTTTCGGAGACGTCGTTCACCTTCGCCCCTTCGAATAAATGATATCCCAGGAGATTAATCCGTCTTACAAATGTATCCTTTTATGTCAAGAAGTGTAGATCGGGTTCAATACGTTTGGTAACGACGTCCTCGTGACACTTTCGATTAATCTTAAGTACATAAATGATGATACATATTTAAAGAAAAAAATAGCATATTCGGCACTATTACCCGCGGTGTCGCAATTACATTTTTTGTTACCGAAACATTTTATAAAAAATTATATCTGTCATCTTTGACTGTTAGACTTAGAGTGTGCTCGGTGTCGAAGAAATGTTACTCTTTTCTTTCGGACGTGGAGGACGGAATGATGGCAGACGCTATCTGCCATCACCAAATGATCATTAAATAGTTTTTTATTGTCCGCCGGGAACCTATATATTCTTAACATAATATGCTACGAACAAATATGCATGATTACTTATAAAAGGGTGAGTTCATGATTTCTTGCCGACACCATGCTTCATATCTTATGTTTCGAACGATCTTTATTAATGTTAAAATGTCTTAATTCTCTTATGTGTTCAGTTTGATAAGTTTGATAAAATTTACATAGCCGTTAATTTGATAGACCGTATCATTAATGTGTTATTTTGATTAGTATATGCCACGTGTGAACCTTGGGTGTTATATTCTATTTTATTGTAAGAGATTATATATATTGCCCAATTTTTGTCGGCCGAGGAAGCCAAGAGAATGGGACGATATTCTATAGGTTGTGTGTTCCTTTTCAGAGCAGTAGAGCTTTTCTTTTTTTTAGTTGGATTTAATATGAAAATATTATGTCACTATAATCTCCAACTATTGAATTTAAGGATTGAAGAACCATCTGTGAACAATAAGTGGTTTGGATTCATAAATGTATATACAAAGGACCATCCGGGTTGCAGCAGGGACTCTCGGACCACTACTCAGGTAAGACTTCGTTCCCTCACTTTATACTAACCCTTATTAAACGCTATATTGATTCTATTGTTTGTTCCTTGTAGTATTTTAGGATTGTTCCCGATTGTGAATGTGTGTGTCATTAAATAAATTACTTAAATGTCCGACTAAACTTTTAACAGTTCCTTATCCCCTAACGTGACTCCTTTTATAGAATTTTATAGAATAAATGGTCATAGCGGTCTTAACTGCGTAAACTCTATAGCAAACGAACCATATTTTATTTATAAATATAAAGTATTTCTGAGTTTTTTTAGATTATATATATATGTGCACAAATTAAAGCCATTTTTAGTTTTTGCATGAAACAATAGTAAGCATACATGGCTACCACCAGATGAAATCAATCCTGGTAACACATAACTGCCCTACATTAAAGTTCCTCATAGACTCTATACCTGGCAGAGTGTTTGGTTAAGCTACGATGGAACGTACTGCGCTATCTGAATTCCGAAGTCAGGGAGAGACCTGGATAGTCTTGAAGTCTCATCTGAAGAATCACAGGACGGTATTGATCTTGGTACTCGTCTGCGAACCTCATGAAAATATTAAACGTATATTTTTTATGGTATATGGGACAGACGAGCAATCGGAGTCTTTTTACAACTACCAACGCCCATGAACATTAGCATAATTACTATGCCGATGCGTTGCCCTCCTCTTTTATCTCACCCCATTGGCCTCCGTCTACTCCTAAACCACACAAAACTCTACACCAAAGATGACACTTTACGCCGGTATCATGTGTGCGAGAGGTACGCCCTCGGTCGTGCCAGCCCAATTCTGCTGCAATACAGCATGACACTATCTTTTACTGAATGGTGCTACTCTCACTAGTTAGTGTACTTATGCTGCTATAGGAAGCTTCGATCTCAGATAAGATCTCAGGCTTAGAAGAAATCGTAACCCAGGATCGGTCCTATCAGATGACTTCTTCCAAGCTTATCCACAGAAACCTTCGACCTTCTGTTCAGCTCAATTGCTTCGGTAACCCGTTGCGTATTTTAGTAGCGAAGGTCTCGGCATATTAGTTTTCGAATTACGTTAGAAAGAAGCTTGACATCGGCAGATGCAGCGTCTTCGTGTGCTCTGTGTTCCCTCATAAGTGAAGCGTCTCATCTGAGACTTTAGCTTTCCTGCTAGTATACTTACTCCTACTGTATCCTTCTCCCACATCCCGCATGCAACCAGTCATGCCACAAGTGGCATCATCAATTGCCATTGTAGTTTCCGACGTATTTATGACATCAACCGGTTTTTTAATTACCAGTTACCAGTTAATTCCAGTTGCAATTCTTCGGTACGTACCGTGGTTCGCCGGAAGTTAGGTGTCAGTGTTCACTATACTAAACGGACACACCTCGCGTCAAAAGCCTATATTCAGAGAGCCTCAAACTAATCGGTGATTACTTCCGGAAGTACCTGTTGATAACGGAGATATCCCTAAATATATGCCTTCGGTCCGTCAACATAAAGTCATTCTCGTTCTAGTCACTGTATCGGAGCTCTGCCATGTCGACTTCCTTTTGGGCCGCTTCTTAAAATAAGAGTTCATTAAGGAGAGGCCCTCTTTCTCGAGAAAGTTTACCAGCATTCACCCCTGCGATTTCGACGTCTGACTCCATATGGTCCCAGGTTCGATTCGACACCATTTCGTACTCCCACCTTGGCATTAAAGTCCCTCATTACAACTTTCAAGTGGGCCTTACAGACGACGTGGAGACATCCTCATAGGTTGTGTCCACGTCGTGATCGGGATGTGTGGAGATTGGTTCGTATACTTGTATCACTTTAAGGCTATAACCTCTTATTGTGTTTAAATATGAGATACGTCACCCTACCCGACGCACTAGAAATTTCGACGATATTGCCTATGAGGGACTTATTCACGAGGAATCCGACGTCGCCCTGTGATAGAGTGTCGCCTTCCCTAAAGTGGAATAGGTGACCCGAGGGCAGAGTTATGGTGTCCTCACCTTGTCGTCGGACTTCACATAGCCCAAAAACGTGCCATCGGATTTTTTCCAGTTCCACCTTTAGCTCCAACCAACTGGTATCTAGTCTGATCGTTCGTCTATTATACGTAGTCAGGTCAAATCGGTGGTAGCAATCCGTAGCCTGGAGATTCTTAGCACCCCTTGTTCCACCGTTACAATGGCCGCTACCAGGGCCAGGTCTATTGCAACTACCGGGAACTAGGGCCAAATTCTGCGGTTGTCGTCCATTAAAGTTAAGTGCTCATTAAAGTTAATCTGAGCAGGTGGAATGGCAATCGCAGATTAGGTTTCGGACCAGCGCCGCCGCTGCCTGTTGACGACTTTAACGTCGCCTTGGGCTTGGATTGAGGTTTGAGGTAAAAAATCCGAAATTGTTGCGTACATTATATCTTTCCAATCGACAAATAAATATAGAGCATTAGTCCTTCCATATTGGTAATACCATATAAAATTGTTAATTTTTCATTTCACTACTCTTCAATAGATTAACTGGATCTGTGTTAAGGAATATTTTTGCCCAACATCTTTCACCCTACATTTCTCATGTCTCCATACCTTGAGAAATGTAGGGTCCGTACGGTTCATGAAACTATTAGAAAATAAATTCTAGTATTCAATATTTAGAAATTGATTTTCTAGAGATGCAATGTCATTCAAGTTTTCAAAATTCAATTGCTTTCCATATTCCTTTGCACGTTCTATTTCTATCTGGAGATCTAACTGGATATTAAATGGCCCTATACTGGTTTCGCTTCCAACAATAACTTTTTGATATAACCCATCGACCATTTTTAGGAGCAACATAAGATCAGCTGCGGCGGATCCAGCACTACCACCGCCCAACGTGACGTCATTGGGATTTCCACCAAAGCTAGCAATATTGTTACAAACCCATCTAAATAGTGGGATTTGATCCTTAATTCCTGCATTGCCAGGTATATTTTCTGTGCCTAAACACAGAAATCCATGTGGAACGAGCTTGTAATTAAAGGTGACGGATATAATCTTCTTGCTACTTACCAATTTCTTTGGAGTCGTTAAGTCACCATTACCAAAAGAGAAAGCTCCTCCATGTATATACACGTATACCGACAGATCAGTTACGGTAGTATCAGGGACGTAAATGGTATTTATCAGGAAATTTTCTTTCATGACTTTTCCTTTAAAGCGTTCCAAAATAAAGTGACTTTGTGGGCATATTATTTCTTTATCAACTGCTTCCATTGGCTCCGTGCAAGTTGGTTGGTGGTGGTTCCGGCGCCTAAAATTTAGACAGAAAGATACACAAATTTAAAGGAGAGTGTGATCGAGTAGTATAAATGAATATTGTGATAATTAACGCTACGTTATTAGTAAAATCAAGAAGAAAGTACATGTTTTTCTAAACTTCTAAAAATTAAATTTGATTCCAACAGGCGAGTAGTATTGAGGGCTTCTTAAACACATTTAATTAACTAAGTAGTTAATATACCAGCTTAAAAGTAGTCCTCACTTGCGCGTTTCCTGCCTGATAACTTGCGGTAGTAGTACTTACCCTAAACCTGTTTTTTTATAAATCTAAGAACTACTTACCCTAAACCTGTTTCTCCTAGTAGGAGTAGTTGCGTAGGGGATGTTATAAAAAAAGGTATAATTTTCCTGATCTTTATAACCACGCACAGGACCTTGAGAATAACTACTAGCATTGCAGTATCCTCTCCGACGACACAGTTTAAGAACAAAACGTGCACAATGAACCAGATTATTGTAAAACAATTTTTATTTTACGTATGAATTCTAAGTATTGTATTTAATGACTTTTGTTTGTCACGAAATATATTTTATTGCTCACCGTAGGTGTACTGCTATTAGTTGACAGTAAAATTAAACAAAGTACGGATATTAAGGATACCTATCAGTGTTACTACATCTCAAAAGAAAATTCCGAATTACATAAAGATAATGCATGATCGGTCGACTGTTGGATATTTACATCCATCAATCCATCCCAGCTACTGTACGCCGAAAGTTTTCTTTCTTATCTGGGTGAATGTTAGTCCACACTTCGTCTTACCAAACCCGGCTGCCACTCTGGAAACATTTTGGCCCTTCTACCATTTTTTATAATAACAATAACATCTTTGGACTTGTTGTTTGCTGTAGTAGCCGTTAGGTATAGTCCCGTGGTAAGTACCCGTAAGGACTTGTGTTACAACCGAAGTCAGTCCTTACGGTACTATACGATACCTGTAGATATTAGACAACGGAAATATATATAATATTATTTTTTATAAATCTAAGAAATTTTATACATTAAGATTGTCCATACCCACGACATGGACGGGATTCGTGTGTGTGAAGGGCCCATATCTTCCATATTTCTCTGTGACCAATCTTATTGTTCGGTAATGAATTCACTTTCCTAATAGTAAGGATATTTATTCAATTAGACCAGCTACTTTAGCATTTTAACGGATCGCTTCAGAGTATTATCAATCTTAACAAGCGATCAGTAAGAATTCATTAGTACCAATTGCTAATGTTATACACTATGCATTTTGGGGTGGAGGCCGCGTTTAGGAAGTGATGGCGGACCGTTCACCAGGTGTGCAGACGATCTCCGTGCAGTAGCTGGTCCGAGATGGATGCAAGTAGGAGGAGATCGGCAGTCTTGGCGTTCATTGAAAGAGACCTATGTCCAACAGTGGTCCAATAAGGGCGGATAATAATAATGATGATACACTATGATCTTACATAAAATCTCAAACGTATTCTAAGGCTAACTTAATATAGAACGATATAATAACACCGTTTAGGGAAGGGGAAATGTGGACAAAGCACCGACATAGTTACTGTGCGGGTTTTTAGGGGCGTTGGCGATTACCAAGTGGACACAGTATGAAACCGTTTATCTTGTATATTTTTTAATCTACCATAGAATCCTGTCAAATATATAGCATGGTACATGCATGTCCGGTGTTCAAAAATGCCCTCAACCAAGCTCAACAAGCCAACAGCTTGATTTAAAAGACGATATCGACGTTGATAAGTTAAAGTTGTAGTTAGCTCGCTAGATCCTCAAATTAAAACTGCTATTTAAGCTGCCTAAGTTAATATTTCCTAAAGCGGTGCTCTATTGATGTTGCGTAAGGCATCAAGTTGTATAAAAATTTGCCCTGTTTGCTCTTTGAGCGAAATGTAGCAAAGTTAAATTTGGTCTACTTCTGGATATAGAATTGATCTGGAATGTGCCACCAGTAATGATTATGTCCACGTCAAATTTCGGCATCAGCTGCCGTCTCTAGTGAAATAAGAAATCTGCGCAAGATATATTATTATATTGCGCATCTGAACTCTCTATTCCTCCATTATCCTATTCCGATGGGACGGCAAGCCGACACGACCGGAGAGAAATCAGCGCAGGACCAAGAGCTTAACGTGCGCTCCGTACGGGGGTACACGCCCGCCAACTTCCTAACTTCCGGCTGTTATTAAAATTGATAAACCCTAATAAGGCTTTGTTTGGTCCGGCCAAGAATCCGAGCCCGGGTCCTCACGTCTGTAGCTATTATAAACACTCACATACCGGGATTCATCTCTCCCATCTGCGGGAGAGTTGTACCTCTTTTCGAGCTCAAACCTAGTCTCGTCGGCCAACGAGCATTCATAGCAATGAAGCAGCATTGGACTTCCCTTTGCCTCCACAGCCTAATAGGTACATATACGAAAAAAAAAGTTCTTGTTTAAATAAAATGTTCCTATAAATAATACTTTTTTAATTTACTTGTTTTTTATGTGATCTTAATATTTTTAATACATAGTTAGAAAAAAGTTTTTATGTAATAACTTAGAGCTATAGTTCATTTCGCTGTGTTGCCGGAGCCGGAGGGGGTAGTGGCGAACGATAGTACTTCGAATAGATATCTTCCCAGAAGTAAGCTCGTTCCTTTAACAAGGAGCCTCGCAGTTCTAGGGCCTTTCCAAAAGACATATGCGGTGACCATTTTTTGCCGACCGGTGGCCACTCCGGATGAGCGCAGCCTTCAGGGGTTGGGTTTCTGTAAAAAAAATATTACTTCGGTTAAATGATTTTTTTATATACATTATAAGCAGCAAACGACCTTTTGATAACTACCGGCGCGTATAAACATCCGCATAATAGTTATGAATTTGTGTTGAGCTAATGATTACTTTCCCCCAATGGGTCACCGGATACTCTCAAAACGCATGAAACGAGACAACGAAGCTCTCACTTTACGTAGGCCTACATGGCCCTGCCCGCTCAATTAATACAGCCCGCCCCGTAATACAGCACAGCGTTACCGTTTAACAAAAAAACTTCATATAAAGTATGTAGTTCATAAGTTACGGAGAATAGTAGCGAATAGGCCGTAGCCTAAGGCCGCAGTTATTATAAATATTATATATTAAAACTTGGACAAAATCCTTTTTGTCTCATAGCAATAAAAAAATATATTTCAGAAAACACACTCAACTCACTCAATACTTTGAGATGTATATGTGCTCGCTATTGAAGGTACACGTACCTGTATTTTATGGATTATGAATACAGAGGTTGGCAGAAGATATTTTTACAAAAATGCGCCTACGACCTTGAAAATACACGTACCGAGTAAAAATAAGAAAACATGCGTTAAAACTTAAACTTACCCTGTGGTTACAAAGTTCAACCAAATATCTCTTAAAATGTCTCTCATCTTTTCGTACTCGTCACACGTCTTCTCTGTGTTATAAATAGGGTCTTCGCCCCATATCGCCGCTGATTGTGAATAATGCCCAGCGCCGCGAACCCTTGTAGACGGAACCAAATCTGTATTAGCATCAGTGAACGAATATTCATACAGATATATCTGATCGTGACCGGAGTCTAGATGCATCTTAATCGCCCGTAACGTCGGATATACAAAAAGAACATCCGAAAAATAATTTATATAATCTAACACGTCCTCTTCATCTATTGAATTGCCAAAAAAGTACTTCTTGATTTTATCCGCCACTTCGTTTCTCTCGTCTTCGCTTTCAAAATGCAAATCTGCTGGTAAATATTTCGAGAAATTTTTACTCATACCTTCCATGTCTGCCTTCATTCCACCATATACCACACCTAAGCGGATTAAGCCTTCCATATTCGTAACACCATATAACATTGGTACCTTTGGATATTTACCGCTTTTTATTATGTTAACAGGGCTATCCTCAAGAAACCTTTCATGGCCCACATCACGTTCCACACAGGGACCCAACAATGCAGTAGCATCAGATACATTCAAGGTAAAAACTGAATTTAGTTGTTCTACTGGAATAGACCTAAAGTACTCCTCCAGGGCATGTAAATCATCGATATCAACATCACTATTCAATAATTTTGCATAATCTTTAGCCGCTTTAATTGGATCTGGCTGTGCGCTGAAAGCTGCAACGTTTGAACCAGACTCCGGAACAATTTTATTAAAGAGACCTTTCGTCAGTTTAGAAATCATCAAGAGGTCCGTTGAAGAAGAACCAGCGCTGCTACCTATAATCGTTACATCATCAGGGTTGCCTCCAAAACTTGCTATATTCTTTTTGACCCAACGAAGCAATGCCACTTGATCTTTACTTCCACCATTTCCTGGTATACCTTCTGTACCCAAACATAGAAAACCATGTGCTGACAATCGGTAATTAAAAGTAACAACCATAACTTTTTTTGTATTAACCAAAGGTCTTGGATTAACCATATCTCCATACCCCAGTGCGTACCCACCACTGTGTACATACACTACTACCGGAATATTTTCGTCATTTGTGTCTGGTACATAGATATTTGCTATAAGACAATCTTCTTGGGTGTTTTGCTCCTTTAGTTTGGTACCTAACGTCACTTGTGGGCAGATAATATCTTTGTTTATAGCTTCAAATAGCTCCTGCCATACCGGCGGTGGTTGTGGAGCCTGAAAAGTGTTAATTAGCTTAATGTTTGTTTTTAGTTCAACTATTATATAATTAGTACTCTAGCTAATATTTGTATTTGGAACTATTTTGAAATAATGATTATTACCCACATGGTATAATCTAAATCACCAGCCCCGGAGTGGCGTAACAATAGTGTATCAAAACGATAAAATGCCACAGATCCAGGTTGGAAAGGGCCACCGTTCAAGGAGGAGAGTAAACACAAGAAGATACTGATATTCTTTGGTTGATTATTGATATGTTGGAAGAGGGACAGTCTCAGCCCCATTCGGTAATACTTTCACGACCCTAAAACGACATAACTACGTCACTGTAACCTTGACGTGTACGCATTACTTTCTAAACTACACAACTGCTTCTCATTTGTGGTTCTTTAATGGATACAAATGTTTTTGGTACTGATAATTGTCCCCGTGCTAAGGGTAGGGCTGTTCATAAGAACTACAAAAGTCTTCGATTTCTTTTGTTTATACAGAAAGTGTCATT
Source organism: Eumaeus atala (assembly GCA_017140195.1). Classification (NCBI taxonomy): domain Eukaryota; kingdom Metazoa; phylum Arthropoda; class Insecta; order Lepidoptera; family Lycaenidae; genus Eumaeus; species Eumaeus atala. Next base: position 11,611 of record JAFELO010001980.1, read on the forward strand.
AATTGCAAGTAAATTACTTATTAATTATAGTAATAATAATAAATAAATAAATCTTTATTGCACACACCAATTGACAAATATAAAAATAATGGTTACAATTTGTAGATGTACAAATATGCGACCTTATCGCTTTAAGCGATCTCTTCCAGGCAACCATCTTTTGTCAAGGATGTATTGCTTGGAGATGAGGAGGTGCTAATAAATACCGCATAATGGACGAATATAATCTATTGTGAAATAAGTGAAAAAAATTATTAAAAAAGATAAAAAGGAAGATCAGGAGAAGACAAGGGTTATAATAATAAGTCATAACATTTGTAATGTATTTGACATATGACGCTCCTAAGTTTTCGCATAAAGGAAATGGAAAAATATGGCCTTTCGAAAAAGAGACTGTTTATGTTAATTTTAAGTAGTGCTTTTGCATTTACCAGGCTTTTAAAGATGTTGATACTTCCAGCTTCTCTTATTTGATTAGGTAACGAGTTCCAAAGTCTAATTGAAGTGGACTTATATGAGTGGTGATAAAATTATTTCATTTGTGTCTCCAATTTGTTAACGAGACGAGTGGTTCTTAATTCTGATGAGAAAGAGAACATCTCTTTAGGTATGATGGAGTAGTCACAGTAGTCGTGGATTATATTATATATAAGATGTAGCACGTGAGTATTCCTGCGTAGGTGGACTGGGAACCATTTGAGACTGGCTCTGTATACCGAGACATGATCAAACCTGCGAAGGCGAAATATGAACTTGATACAAAAGTTCTGCATGCGCTGAATTTTGCCTAGTTGTTCTTCTGTCAAGTTTACATAGCTCACTTCAGCATAATCAAGTATGGGGAGAAGCAATGACTGTGTAAGAGCTGTCGTAGTAGATATAGGTAAAAAATTTCTTAAATGTCTTAAGGATGCAGACGCACAGTAAATTTTCTTACACACTGCGCTAACTTGATGTGATCAGGACAATGTGTTATCAATTATGACTCCAAGGTTTTTTACTTTATCACAATATTTTATGCATACTCCATCCAATTAGAAAGGTGAGATAATATCAAAATTAATTCTTTTCAAGAGACCTTGGCTACCGATGATTATTGCTTGGGATTTTGTGGGGTTAAGCTTTAAGCCATGCTCATAGGACCAATTTGAGATGTCATCATGGTCATCATTAATGTTTTTATAGCAATAGTAAGCTCGTCCACACTCGACTGCGTGTAAATTTGGAGATTGTCTGCATACATATGGCAGTGTAACACATAGTAAAAATGGCAAAGAGCAAAGGTGAGAGCACACCACCTTGAGGGACGCCTGTTGTGATGTCACACCAGTCTGAAGTATTATCATTGACTTTGATCCACTGTCGGCGGCCCTTTGGGTAGCTATGAAACCAGTTAATAGAAGATGGAGAGATGTTAATGGATTTTAAGGGGCTAACCATTGTGTCTAAGTCAACAGAATTAAATGCATTGCTAAAATCCAGTAATGCTGATATGGTGATCTTTTTACTATCCATCCCAAGACGAATGTCATCTGTTATCTTAGTTAATGCAGTTGTTGTACTGTCCCGTGTCCTGAAACTAGATTGCAGGGGGCAAGGAGATTATTTTTAGTTAGGTATAGATTTAATTGATTATATATTAGTCTTTCAAACACTTTAGAGAAAAAGGGGAGGATAGAAATTGGTCTATAATCTGAAGGGAAAGTTGGCTTACAATTTTTGGGAAGGGGAATGATTAAAGCATCCTTCCATATTTCAGGAAAAACACCTGCAGAAATTATGGAATTGAAAATATGTGTAATAACTGGAAGGATGATATCAAGTATAGGAATAACCATATTTCTACTAATATTGTCATTCCCAATGGCATTTGACGAGATTGGCAAGGTAGCCTTTTTCACATCATGCTCATCAAAGTGTTTAATATAAAAAGGGTCAAAAGATAAGGGAAGAATATTTATTCAGTGTTAGTTGTTTTATTTGACTGTCAAAATTACTAGAAGAGGTAGAGAAGTGCTGATAGAGAAATTTGAGTTCTTCTGTATTTAGAGAGCAGGATGATTTAGTCTCTAGACCTAAAGTGTTGAGGAATTTCCAAACTTTGCTAGGATCACCATTTTCGACCGATTTGTGTATATGACGTCTCTGTGCATCTCTACTCAAAGTGTTGCAGCGATTCCGAATTGCTTTATATTTTACTTTCAGTATCTCAGAATTATTTAGTCTTAATTTAGCTCTAGCAACATTCTTCTTTTTAATTAAGTCCCTTATCTCTTCTGTAAACCATGGCGTAGGCAAATACTTTATTTTGATGGGACGGAATTGTGCAAATTCAGTCAAGGAAAAATATGATATTTGTCTCACATCGTATAATGTATATTGGAACAAACCAATTGAAATGAGTAAAACAATACGTAGGCATAAACAATATATGTTATAAATTACAGTGAGTCGCATAATTAAAATTCTTCACATGATTATAAAACGAATTATTTGAGTTACACAGCGCAGTCGGAGCTATAAATAAAATAAACACACTAAGTCTACGTTGTAAACTGTGGGCATGAGTAAGAATTGTGAAAATCGCCTGAAGGATTTAAAATATACGAGGGGTGGTTGACTAGTATCCGGAACGACAAAGAAAAAATTTAATAATCTACTTAATACATTTTTATTTTTCAATGTAGTTTCCTTCTACTTTGATGTATTTCTCCAATGCCGTTACATGAGTTTGATAAAATGTTTTCTCTACGCTCTCAAAATATTCGTGTACGGCGACATTGTCTACATCCTTTGATGGAAATCTTCAGCCACATAACCATTTTTTTAAATTCGGGAATAAGTGGATGTTGCACGGGGCCAGATCTGGGGAATAGAGGGGATGCGGTAACAATTCGAACCGCCATTCATAAAGTTTGGCAACTGCAACCTTGACGAGTGCGTTACTTTCAAATTTCTTCACAAAATTTTAGCAAATTTTTCACTAAATTCATTTAAGTTTATAGCAAGCTTGCACAATACTCTCCATTTATTCCCCTCTTTGCAAATAATCCACTAAAATAATCTCTCGAGCATCCCAAAAAACAGTCGCCATCACTTTGCCGGCTAACAAACTATTTTTTCACTCTCAGTCCACTGTTAGATTGTTCCTATGTTTCGGGAGTACAATGATGTATCCATATTTCATCTACTGTCACATGACGCCGCAAAAAGTCGTAGTATCACACTTAAACAGCGCCAAACACTCCAACGAATCGTCCACTCGATGTTGCATTTGGTTAAAAGTTAGCAAACGCGGCACCCATCGCGCGCAAAGCTTTCTCATTCACAAATATTAAACATTTTACACCAAAATGTTAACAACGCGTTCAGAGGAAATGCTTACCATCGCTGATATCTGCTGCAACTTTACCGGCCAGACCTGATGGCGTCTTCGCGGCTCTGTCTCCCACGTTTAAAATCAGTTACCTAGGTGTGAATTGTACTCCATGCAGGAGCAGTATTATCTAAAACATTGTCTAGCTTAACATTAATCTAAGTTGCTGTTTTCCCTTTTAAAAGGTAAAACTTTAACACCGCACGAATTTCGTATCTTTTCCACTGTTGAGAAAATTTACGGCAGAAAAAGTTTTAGGTTCCCTCATACAAATTCTATCAGTTCGAATAAATTCAAGTTTGGCGTTCTATCAAAACAAAGAAAATATTAACAAATCGGGACCCATGTAAAATAAATAGTAGAGGTTACAAAACTGACCGTTGTAGAAGCGGCTACTGTTTTTCTTATTTTCAGATTGAGTAATACTAACTAAACACATAGGCGAAATGCGCATCTAATTCGTTTATTATTTTAGGTGTCAAGGTAAATTTTATTATCATTAAAGATCCCTTACTATCCCTCCTATTACGTGTTCCGCATTACTACGCAACAGGTTTCGAAAATTTGGTGGATTTATTTTAATAATCTATATAAGTATAACGACCTGTTTATTCAAAGACTAAAGCAAGCAAGTCCCTATACTTATTACTACTATTAGCTAATCCCACATAAGCAAAGTAATAATTTTATTTGTAGTTGATTATAATTGTAAATATCCACGAACTTAAGTTTAATGTAATTTCTGTCCGTACCTTAAATCGATCCCTTCCAGTTGGCGCAGTCGCATACGGGATGCTATAGAACACGTATACATCATAATCTGGATCTCTATATCCTCGTACGGGCCCCTGGGAGATGTTTACTGTGCGAGATGGCCGTTCGTTACCCAGCGCACATGCAAGTAGAAACGCACAAACAACGATCGTCCGCATGGCTGCGCACATGCTAACTGACTGAAGCCGTACTTTGTGCTAACTGTCATGCAAATAAAGTACGTTCCCCTTCGAATTATCTCTATAACACTACACAAATAAATATTACTTCTACACGTATACACGTGCTAGTTTTCCGCATCGATTTTACATTGTGGTGTTATATTGAGCGTTTATAATATGATTGCCGTATGCAGATAACGCCTTGCCAGCTCTTACCTTGCACTGTAGATAAATATCTGACAACATAGCTATTTAATTTGTCTGTCTTTATGAAAAAGGAGATCCGTGTAAACGTATCACATGTTAAATACTGAGACCGCCATTTTTTTTTTTTTTTGGTATTTTATAAGCTTGTTTTGAATGGTCCTATGAATCCGATAATCAAAATCGTCTACTTAGCCTAGGGTAACCTGACGAATAGAGTTAATTCGTGTAAGCACCAGTAGAATTCAAAAACCACATTGTAGGTTACACATTCAGTAGGTTTTCGTGACGCGCAAGCAACCTAAACCTCCGCGTGCACGCAATTCAATTTATAACTGCGTGACCTTCCTTTTGCGTCCCTTACCGACAGTCAACTTATGTCTCAAGTTATTGCAATATCGCACGCAAGCTGTTAGCGAAAAGATACATTTTTGTTTGACTCTTAGCTCTTTGGTTCAAGTTGAATGTTGTTTCTTTCGCTCGTGGAGGGAACTGTTTACTTTTGTTATTGGTTATCACTATTTGTATTATTTGTAAGCATTGCAGTGTGCCACGCTAGTGAAGAAAACCTACGTATTCTAACTACATTTAAGTTAATATTGCTCCATAAAAAAGACAAAAATGCTAGGATATCTGATTTCATACGGAACTGTAATTCTAAAACGTCCACGTTTGTACATAAATTTAACGACACCTCTTGAAGTCAACTTTATTTAAAAGCCATACATCATAGAGATTAAGTCAGCCTTACATCTATTGAAAAAAAAATTGTAAACTTAACTCTAAATCCCTTATATATAACAAAACTTCAGAATCTTTCACTACATTCAAATTTAAAATTAGAACTAACAATATTATGTATAAAAAGAAAAGTCTAGCTTTATTACATTTAGTGTCCATTTAAGTTGTACTTACAAAGTAAATAATTTGATATGTGCACATGAATTATACGGCCGGTTTTGAGACGATGTATATCTTGGTATTTTTGTAAATTAATAATGTTGGGAAGAAATACACACGTATTGATTTAAAACTTATTCTTAATTTTGTTTAGCAAAAACATTTTACGAGCAGATACCAAAAGTGCTTTTGCTACACCAACTCAGCTTACACTATTGAATATAATATAACATAATATCGCTAGTTGCGGGAAAAATGGTATTAGATATTTTTTATTAGTATTCAGTGAACTGTATGCCATATGCATATGATGTGCAATAACTTTTCTTTTTTAGGTTTATTTGTCTCTCTCTCCTTAAATAAATTTATTTCACTATCCGTACAATGTAATATTACACGAGAAATCATTTTTATCGCATTTGATCCGCCAACATGATAGTACGTTTCCCATGCTTTGTGTGTAACGGCCTGGTAATGGTATCATCAAATGCTATACTTTTTTTAATAGCTTTTTTTAATATACAATATTCTACAATTCAAAGGGAAATATACAACGAATTTAAAGAATCATCTGGAGACTAAACATAGTAATGTGTATAAAATCGTTGATAATTTTAATAGCGAGAGGGCGTGCCAACTGGTCGGAGAGTTGGCTTCAAGCAAGGGTAAAGAAAATACTACAATTGAATGCTTGAAAAAACTTTTTGTTCGACTGGCTACAGTTCACGGACGACATCTTTCTATGATGGAATATGAGGCCTTTCAA
>JAFELO010001980.1:23849-66974 GCA_017140195.1 Eumaeus atala
ATAGCCTTCATCGATAGATGTACTACTCAACACAAAAAAAATATTTTTCAATTCAGAAGTTCCTGAGATTAGCGGGTTAAAACAACTAAGAAACTGTTCAGCTTTATGTTACTGGTATAGATATTGTAGTTGTTACTCTCTTATTCTATATAAGAATTCTATAAGAGGGTCAACAAGGGGGGTAAAGAGACTATAAGAGTTGTGTTAAACTTTTATATACATTTATTCAAGTGGTCTTTCCACATTCACGATCATGAACAAACTTAAATTAGTACAAGCACAACAATGGAATTAATATAGTTTTTGATATTGGTTAGTAAAAAGGTGAGGGTATGAAGTCTTATCTGGCAGTTGTCCGAGACTCCCGGCTGCAATTTGGATGGTCCTTCATATATATTGTTATTGTTCCATAAACACTAATCGTCACAGATTGTCTTTCATTCCTTATATTCAATATTTGAATAATATTATGTTTAATAATAGAGCTCTGAAAAGGTACACGCAACCAATAAGATTCCCATTCTCTTGGCTTCATGAGCCAACTAAAATCAGGCAAGATATAAACTCATTTACAAATAAATAGAATTTAACATCAAAACAACAATGAAACATGGCGTCGGTAAGTCATTAACTCACCCTTTTTATGAAATATTCATTCGTGCGTTGTGACACGAATATGTATGTTCCCGGCGAAATATAAAAAAAAAATTAACTATAATTTGCTTTGGCAGACAGCGTCAGCGTTAAATGAATCCGTCGTCCAAGCCACGCCGAAGAGAAAAGAGAGTGACATTTCTTCAACACAGAGAACATTAAGCCTTACAGTCAAAGATGACAGATATACTTTTTTTTCATAAAATGTTTAAGTTTCAAAACATAATTGTTACATAGTGTTATAAGATATAGGTAAATAAAAAAGAAAGCAAAAGAACACACGTTCGTAACATTTATTTATACATATCAGAATAGCTGTAGTGCTTTCGTTGGCGGTTGGTGAATATATCAACGCTACAATTCCACTCCTACTTGCTGGAAGGGAGGAGGGGGTTGTTGTGTCCAGTGGTGCTTGGAGTAGATCTCCTCCCAAAAGAGAGTGCGTTCTTTCCAAAGAGAGCCTCTTAGTTCCAACGCTTTAGCAATAGACATGTGTGGGGACCATTTTTTTGCCTACTGGTGGCCATTCTGGCAGTCCGGAGCTTTCGGAAGTTGGTTTTCTGAAAAAATGAAATTAATGACTAATACAGTGGAGATCCGTTATTCCCTCAGAGATTTATTATGCAAGGACTTACTACAAAGAGAAAAATATCTGATGTCGCCTCCTGGTGTGATATAACAGGTTAGTCATTCAAAATTCATTATAACATTATGTTTTAGTAAGAGTGCCATGCATTCCAGCTGAATATATCAGGCACGACGCTGAGGTATCGTTCGCTCACATGATATACAAAAGTTACAACTACAGCTACAAGTTTCGCTTTCGCTGAATTATCGGTGCACCGTCGGAAGCGTGGAGGGCATCAGATTAGTAATTATTTGGATATTTATAGCAGTCCGTAGTCATCAAAAGCTTCCACCTACTCGCTTGTTAAAATGATCACTATTTCTCTTCGTCATGACATCACGCGTGTACATCTGGATTGTCTTCTGTAACTCCGTAATTGACCATTACTGCAATTTATTTCCACGGGAATAACATCACGCATAAAAAACCTAAAAAGTTTACCAATGATTGGAACGGTTACTAGCTGATTTGACAGTATAATACAAAAATGGAAGTAGGAGTATTTATTTTTTGTTTTTGATATTCCAACTGTTTGCAATATGTAGGAACAAAACTGTTATTCATGTTCGTACAGATTCGTAAGAAACAAGATAAGCCAGGATAAGCTGTCCGACCAGTTAAGTAAAAGTAAATATCATCATCATTACTGGTGTGTTTTTCTAAATCGTTATCACTCTACTGACTACTCATTTGCTCAAACCGATCGCAAAAGTAAATACGCAACATAATATTTTAAATACGTACCCAGTAGTAATAAAATTGAGCCACATTTCCCTTAGAGTATCCCGGACTTTGCGGAAGGCTTCTGACACATTACGGTAACCCATATCGTTTAATGTAATACTCCAAACAGCATATGACTGAGCACAATGCGTGGCTCCCCGTACCTTTGTGAATGGTACCGCCGATTTAGGGTCATTTTCCTCGGTGAATGAATACTCGTACAAGTATATTTGATCATTGCCAGCTTCCACTTGAAGGTTTACGGACCTTAAAGTTGAATATACAAAACCGACATCCGAAAAGTAGTCTACATAGTACAAAATGTCTTCTTCGGCTACCTTTGAGCCAAAAACGTGACTTTTGATTTTATTTGATACTTCATTTCTCTCGTTTTTTAATAAAACGCAAATCACGTGGTAGATAACCTAAAAAGTTGTTGTTACGAGTTGGTAACTGTGAGATGCTGCTTCTTGTGTGAGCCTTAATGTTAGCGTCGAAATTTAAAGGAGATGAAGCAAAATGTCTATTCAGGTCGTCTATGGAAATGTTACGAATACAATTGTTTATTTGTTTACCATCCCCGAGTGACCTTAAAAATTTCCACACCTTTGCGGACTTGCCGTTCTTATCAGCTTCATGATTTCGACGTCTTTGCGCATCTCTACAAATTGTATTATACCGATTGCGTATTTGAACGTATCTCACACGATGTTCATCAGAATTAGTCTTCCTATATTTAGCCTTTGCATTGTGCTTTTTATTTATTAGAAGCCTTAATTCATCCGTCAATCAAAGAGCAGGCAGATGTTTTATTTTGACAGGCCTTATTGGAGCATGTTTGTCGTATAATCCCACAATTAGATTATTAAATAACTCACCTTAGAATTTATACAATTTTCGGTATAAGTCATGGACCAATCCAGATCACGTGCGTCGGCTGCCAATTGTTCAGAATTCATCCTACCAAAATTTCGCTGCTAAAACCTTAGGCTTTCTCTTAAGGGGGCGTAAATTATATAAATATAACGTTTTCTATATAATTTATATATAAAAGAAATTATATAAAAGAAAAATAAAAATAGGGAAGTAATTTTGATAAAAAAACCAAAGACAACTAGCATAAAACAATAAAATGAAGGTGAGTACTTCAACTACTATCAACAGGAATTAATTATAGTGATAACGCATAGCAGCGGGGTAACGCATTTACGCGCCTTTACCGGCCCCGGGTGGGGTCCAGTGGTGCGTGGGACTCGCGGCACATAATAGTGCTCAATACCCACAAAAACCACCGCGAGTGCCATTAGTACCGCCCTTGGTCAAATGCCCCGGAACAACAAATCATCAGGGTACCTCGACGGATGGTCGGCCCCCTAAGGGATCAACTCCACCTCCAGAGATGGGGTTGTCACCCACTACATGACAACCCCACCGACTTTGGGACATTGCAATGGGGCGAGGTTCCCATCCTGGCCCGTTGCCCCGTGCGCAAAAGCGCCACCTCCTGTTGCTCTTTGGTCCCCTCTTCTTATAAGAGGGGTACCGAGAGCGATTCCTCTTCCTGATTCAATTAGTTTAATTAGCTTCGCCTGGATACACCACAGGCTACTAAGCTCCATCGCCACGATAAGGCTTGAACCATGGTGGGGTGGGCCTCAGTACCTTCGCTAATCTTGGGTGATCTAGTATATCTACAGGACTTGCGAGTTGTGGATGTACTAGCACAACTCTGCTTACCTCTTCGGGGATAACAGGCGTAACGGTACTTTAAGTTTTGTTTTAAACTTTTTATCCAATTTGAGGGCCCTTTTCAGTTTTTTTATTAGTCACCGATTAAGAAATTAAATAACTATTTTGTTTGTGTGTCTACGATAGTTTAGTTTATTTTCATGAGTCTACCGTGTAGCGGGATTCCGTTTGAATTTTGGGCGCGCTTTGGTTACCTACTAGCGGCTGAGCGAGTCTGGAGTCCGCTCGACATCGAGCGCATTGTTAAGGGGAAGCGGCGTCACAGTACATTTTTTTTTGGATGGGTCTTTCTAAATATGTGACGTATCTTATATCTATCACCTAAGTGTATAGAGAAGGACTATTCTGAGATACAGTGGCCCTAGTCTTGTATACTTTATTTACTGTTTTTTTGTTGCTTTATTTTTATTTTGATATTTATGTGGTCTTTTTCTTTTTTTTTTTAATATGTCTTGTGAGTTGCTATACATTACTTAGCTTTTGCTTTTAAAACATTCTCTTTTATTGCGCTGGCGAGTAAATAATTAGTTGATATATCAACGCTTTGAAACTTTTGCCTTAAAATTAAATATTTAGTTATATATTTTATACAATATACATTTATATAATACAAATTTATATCATATATTTATACAATAAACATATATAGTTATTGTATCATTTTATTTATTTATAAATATTATTATTAGGTTCTTTGCTGTTATATTAACAATATAATTTCAATTTCGTTAAGTATATAAGGTATAATAATTTGGACTGAAAATCGTTAAATTATGTTAGTACTGGATATTTCACTAGAACTTGACGAAAGCAGTCATTATAATTCAATAAATTCCTCATATGAGACCAGTTACAATAATAGCATCGATACCACATTAAGCTCAAATGTTGCAAAAAACTGTAACGTGGTACACATAAATGCGCAGAGTATTCCTGCTCATTAATTATTAAATACCTTTCAGAATAATAATAATAATAATAATAATATACACGCTGTGCTTGTCTCTGAGACATGGCTGAAAACGAATATTCCGTCCTCTTGTGTTCCTTTGCCGGGTTTCAATCTTATTCGTCATGATCGAATGCAACGCGTTGGTGGTGGTGTTGCGATTTACCTGAGGAGCTACTCCAGCTATATTATAGTGGATGTCTCACCAGGGAAACTGGACGGTCCGGAGTACCTATTTATAAAAATGTTTTTTTCGCGCTCTAGACTACTGGGCGTTTTCTACTCCCCTTCTCTTGCAATAAATTATTTCTCATCTTTCGAAAAGCTACTTGAAAACCGGCTTCCTGTTTATGAACATAACATAATACTTGGTAACTTTAATACCTGTCTTATGAAAAATGATTGGAGATCAATTCGCCTAAGGTCTATTGCAAATGTAACTAATTTAAACATTTTACCGCTATCTTCCACTCATCATTTCCCAAATAGTTCTCCTTCTCTTTTAGACCACATATTAATCTGTGGATTACGTTGCTAAGCATGATCAGTGTGATGCTGTCGACTTCTCCTACATGATCTTTCTTATTTGTAATACGAAAATCCAGAATCCTTTTACTTAGAAATTTCGCATCGATATACATTGATAAATTGCGGGAAGATGCTATCAATATTGTCTGGAATGCTATTTTTACTACTCAGGACCCCAATAATAAAAGTCGAAATATTCAATGATGCTATTACTAAACTCTATAACGTGCATGCACCTATTAGACCTCTAAAAATGAAGCATCTTCCCGCTCACTGGCTAACGGATGACATTAAACCACATTTGAGCAAAAAGAATAAGGCAAAACTTAAATACAAGCTTCATCCAAATGAAGAGAACTGGAATTGTTATAAGTATATTAGAAATAAATGTAATAAAATATGTAGGGATGTGAAAAGACGCTACATTCACGATTCCTTAAAAGACGGCTAGGATCCAGGTAAGCTATGGAAGTTTCTAACTACCTCCTCAAACTTGAACTTAAACTATCTTGTTAAATATTTTACATCATAATCAACCTATGGACGATTTGTTCAAATCATCCACATTAAATTCACTTACAAATGTTTTTAATTCAAGAGTTCCTTTCTTTAATTTTGAGCCCGTTCTTGAAAGCGATGTTGCTAAAATTCTGCCCTCAATCACGTCTGATGCTATAGGCTGTGATAACACATCCCGTAAAATGATTAACCTAATATCACCATCTGCTATACCTGTCCTTACATTTATATACAATGCATCCTTGTCCACTGGAGCTTTTCCGACATCATAGTAACGTGCTTTCTTAATTCCAATGCCTAAAAATAACAATCATCTTCATCAAATCAAAAATAAAGTCATCTTTCTCCGACTATAGACCTATAGCCTTATTATCCTATTTGTCAAAAATTCTTGAAAAACTTGTCTATTCGCAACTAAATACCTTTCTTTCGAAATTTTGCCTCTTAAATCTAGTTACCGCTCCAGTCACAGTACGGCCACTGCTTTAGTTAAAATTTCAGATGACTTTAGACAGGGTATTGATAAGTCACAATTATCAGTACTGACATTACTTGATTTTAGCAACGCTTTTAATAATGTTGACTTTGACATTCTGTTGGGCATTTTAAGCAGCTTAAATATTCTGTACTTAACTGGTTTCGATTCTATCTTGTTGGACGACTGCAGCGTATTCGAACTAATGAGTGCTACTCCAATTGGGCATATACTTTTGCCGGGGTTCCACAAGGTGGCGTGTTGTCTCTGTTACTGTTTGCAAATTTTATTAACTCTATTACACAGCAATTGTCTTCTTCCTACCATCTTTATGCAGATGACTTGCAAATTTACACCAATTCGGCTTTGCGAGATATTGACATAGCGATTGGCATTATTAATTGTGACTTGAACCGGATACTTAACTGGAGCAATGCTTATGGGTTGAAAGTCAATCCTGCTAAAACCCAGGTTAACATTGTTGGTAGCTCGAAGTTAATGTCTAAGGTGAATTGGACTAAATTAGCTAATATTTTATTCAATAGCGTTAACATACCCTATATCAAAGAATTGAAAAATCCAAGAGTGTTAGTCGATTAGCATCTTAGCGGGGCTCCTAGCCCTCTTAGACGCTTAAGAAATTTTCTTCCCCTAAGTACCCGGATCATCCTATCACAAACACTTCTGCTTCCTACCCTTGACTATGCCGACGTATGTTACAGCGATGTCTCTTTGGAACTACTGGATAAGTTTGAGAGATTGCAAAACATGTGCATAATATTTATTTTTGGACTTCGCAAGTTTGACCATGTCTCAGAATATCGGCGTAAACTCAAATGGCCTCCCATTCGATTGCGCAGGGAGACTCACATGCTCTGCCTGCCGCATCAGGTAGTGCTTAATCCTGCTTCCCCGCAGTACTTAAAAGAGCGCTTTGAGTTTCTAAGCTCTACGCATGAGCGTCAATTGCGTTCAGAGCATAACTTGTTACTAAAAATTCCAAGTCACTCATCTACCACTTACAGCAAATCTTTTACAGTACGTGCTTCACAGTTGTGGTATAATTTACCAATTAGTATAGCTAGTTCGCCATCATACAACATATTCAAAGAACACGTAAAAGTTCATTACGAATCTTGCATTTAAGACACGTTAGCATTTAGATACTAATATATCGTAAAATTCACTATAAATTTGCAGTATATATATTTTTTTCTATACTATGGTATTATGAAATATTATAAGTGTAATGTTAATATTATAACTTTTATTATTACATTAATAATATATCCTATATTGTATTATGTTATGTTCTACATATTTTTTACGCATATTTGTTTTCATACTATTTGTATCATAAATAAATTCGTATTGTATTTGTTAATTTTTTTAAATGAGCTGTTACACCCTACATGTTTTATTTTGTGCTTGTTCTTTAAATGTAACTTACAAAAGGCAACCTGGAAGAAACTGCTTTCAAGCAATAAGTCTGCCTTTTGTACACTTACGTAAACTTATTTCTATTGTTTTTTCTCTTCCCTTGTATTTGTAGTTCTTTTTTTGTGGTGTACAAAAGTATTTCTTTTTCTTCTTTTTATTATGTTTTTAAGTGTACAATAAAGAGTATCGTTTTGTATTTGTATTTGTAAGTAAACATACATTGGTGGTATACTACATCATACTAAATTATGTGATCAGTTTCCTGTACACCCTGTATAATATAAAAATTATACAATAAAATTTATAACACACGCGATCTCCGTGCAGTAGCCGGTCCGGGATGGATGCGAGTAGTCCAGTAGTGGACTGATAGGGGCTGATAATGATGATGATGATACTATATATATAATAATGGAAACTAAAAATGTACATTGAACGTAGTAATTCATATTTCACTACAGGAAAATGCATGGTTTAAACCATTAGAATCGAAACTATTTATATTCCTGCCTCTTTTGTTTCACGGATTTTTCAGATCTCAATTATTTATTATTATATTTTTAGTATTAGTATTATTATTATAGTGGTGCAAACATGAAACTGGAGCCTTTTTACACGTACCGACGACCATGAACATAGGCATAATTACTATACCTATGGGTTGCTGACTATTCACAAACCGCACGACACCGAGAGGGTCACTTTAGGCCGGTATCATGTGAGCGAGAAGTACATCCCTGGTTGAGCCTTCCCAATACCGCTACGATGCAGCATGGCAATACCTCTTACTAAAATCGAAAAGAAAAGCAAATACATCATACTCGGGATCCTTATATTCACGCAAAGGTCCCTGTGCCATATCTACTAGGCGCGACGGCTGTTCATTTCCTAACGCACACAGAATTAGTACACTTATTATTATCAAGTGGTTCATGTTTACACGTTAAACACCTGAGGACTATTAAATACTTTAACTAAAATATATTAATGCATGGCGCAATAATTGCGAGAAAAATGTTTTATGTATGAGATACAGGCTGGATATATAATTATTTATAAGTAGGCAAAAAGGTACTTTCCAATTTTAAAGTTTCCCTCCTTTTTTTTAGACCTATTTTTTAATTTTAATATCCAATTGAAAAATGGATCTACGCCGGAATCATTTTCACGCTATGATTTTTTATGATTTCAAATGTCACCTGAAACCGGACGAATCATATCACATCAAATGGCATTCATGCATGAAGGCCCTTTCAAGGCAGCTGTGTATCGTTAGTGTAACGATTTAAAATGTCGCCGTGCCGTAACATGAAAGGTAAACTTGAACGTCTCGACATATTTACCCGGTGAAATGAGTCCGGAATCTATCAATAAGGTCCAGAAACGAAAAGGTGGTCTACAGTTTCAGCGTTTCAAAACGAAGGAACGCCTACCAAAGTGAAGCCACTTAGAAGCGCAGGGAAGAATCTGATCGCTAGTTACTTCAATATGACCGGCTTGTTGGACTAAATTCCTTTACGGGACCAAAGAAGCATTAACGCTAAACAATATACTATTAAATGCCTGCCACAAAAACCACCGTGAGTGCCTTCGGCGCCGCCTTTGCTGAGGTGCCCCAGAACAAATCATCAGGGCACCTCGACGGCTAGTCATCCCCCTAAGGGAGCGACACCACCGTCATAAATGGAGTTGTCCCGCACCGCAGGAGAACCCTACCAACTTTGGGAGAGTGCAATGGGGTAACTTTCCCTTCCTCGCCCCTTGCCCAGTGCGAAAAAGCGGCGCCTCCTTTTACTCTCTTGTCCCCTCTTCTTATATGAGGGAGCTTATATTTATTATATGAGAAGAGCGGCTCCTCCTCCTATTTTTTAGTTTCCTCTTTTTATAAGAGGGGTACAAAGTGCAGACCCCTCTTTACAGCCCTGTCCTGGCACGTGTGACGTCATTTCGTTCCCTAAAATAAAAAAATCTGCTCAAAGAGATACAATTTTAAGCAGGCTATGAGTGAATGTGGCATAAAAGGAACAAGTGTATCAAAAACCGGTTTAGGCACATAAAATTTTTTAAAGACGCTGGTTTGGTTAAATTTATGCTATAGATATAGAACATTGTTTTTTATTTTCGCAAAACTTTCTGAGTGCCGAAAGTATATTTAAACTAATGATACAATATCGCGATCACATTTATATCTTATAATATGATAAGAAACTAACACACCGATGAGAGAAATTATGTTTAAATTAGTAGAAACTTCAGACACTGGCAAATGTAATGATTTCCTTTCTGTTATTTTTAAGGATTATTGATTGATATTTGGTACAGTTGAAGATTTTAATGAGAAGATGTGCAGAAAGCTCAAATTTTAACAGAATAATAATAATTAAAAAAAAAAAGACTTTATTTGTAAGAATATGATGTACATGGTTCTCCGCATTTGATAAATTCACGTATTCTACTTGATTAGTGTGCAAATATAATATTAGACATATATTCATTTAATGTTACTTTTTAAATTACATTTCAATAAAAAAGAGTTATTTTATTTGATTAGTGTGCAGATATAATATTAGACATATATTATTCATTTAATGTTAGTTTTTAAATTACATTTTAATAAAAAATGAGTTAATTACAGTTAAAAAACCATTAACAAATTAGTAAAATAAATAAATAGTTTGTATTATACAAAATCATCGTTATATTATTCTTAATTTAAATTCTTTATAAATAATAATATAATTATCTTTTACTGATTACTATTTGGAAAGTATTAATTTATTGAGTAATACATTTTGTTCACTATACAATCCTTTTTGAAATTGTTTGTAATTTAGTCATTTTAAGTATGCAGGTAATTTCTTGTAGATGTATATCGCCATACAGTAGGTATTTTTGCTGTATATTTTTACTCGTTGGTAAACAGTAATTTATAGCTCTCTCTGCAACTTCTTGTGGCCACTTCGGACTTTTTAGTAAAGTGTAAATTCACATTATGGATATTTCTTATATGTACTGGCATGGAAGTGGTAGTATTTTAATTTTCATAAATCATGGTTTGCAACTATCAAAGTATTGCGCATTAGTTAGAGATAGACACCTTATGCACTTCTTTTGGATACAAAATACCCTTAGAATGTCTACCGTATTTCCCCATATTATTATACCATATTCTAAGATAGATCCGACATAGCCATGGTAAGATAATAGCGCGGCTTAGAAATGACTCGCTTTATATTTTTTAATACAAATATATATCTATCTAGTTTTAGACATATATTATTTACTTGCTCTTTCCAAGCACAGAGATGATCAATTGCTATACCTAAAAACGAAACTGTTTGTGCTTCTTTAATTGTTGTACCTTTATAACGTACTATTAATTCTAGACCCCTACTATTTCGTGTTTTAAATTTTATTAATTTATTTTTTGTTGTAATGATATTAAGATTATTTGATTCTAAGCATTTACAGAATCTCTTAAGGTTTTTTTTTTTTTCATTGTTAAATTGATTTATATTATTAAAAGGAAATATTTTATTTGTCCCAGGATTAAGTTTAATATGCAAATTGATAAAAAATAAATTAAATCTTTCTGCTATTTCCTTAGGATGAGTTAAATAAAACTCCAGTTATTGTTATAGTAATGTTTTTATAACCTGTATTATTGCTTTTACAGTACTTAATACTATATATAGTTGCTTTGAATATACTTTTGGATCTAAAACTATATTTCATGTGATTTATTTTTGTGATTCATCGTCGTCGCTTCGTGATGTAAGTTCATACATGATTGTCCTGTTGATGTGGGTGTGTTTTTGTTACTACAAATGAGATCAATGCACGACACTTTTCGTATTACTTGAAAAATATGACAAATAAAATTTTAATTAGACAATATGGAATTCAAATCTATTGTTGGTGTTGTATCCTTCAATAAGTGTCAATATTCTAATCTCCGCAGAGTATAATATTTTTTAATTCACTATGACTCAAGTGACTAAAGAGGTTATTATTAAGTTCATTCAAAAATATTTGTATGTTAGATTTCGGGGTACGGTAAATACATACTACAATTATGTCATAAGAGGCAATAGTAACAGCGTAATGTTCAAAATTATATATTAATAAATCATTATTATATTTAAATTTAATTTTTCATAATTAATATTTTTGTGTACTACAATACATGAGGCACATGTATTGTAGTACACAAAAATACTCGACGCTGATTTTGACGAGAAAATGTTGCAGCTAATTTGTATCCATCCACTTAATGTTAGACTCACATTCATGTCTTATAAAAGATTCTGAAAGGCATATTATTTGAATTTCATAATACTGTTCACGAATTTAATTTAAGCACACCTGAAATAGATTTTATTTATTTAACATACCGGCAATATTTAGATGTAATAGCGAGAAACGTTCTGCATTATTCACGAAAAAAAATTGTATGCAAGAATTTGTTTCTTTTTTCTTTTTTATTTTGAAATAATATGGAATAGTTCCTTTCTTATTCAAACCAATTTAATATCAATTACCTGTATTTTCGTTTTTAGTACACAGATAGTTGCAATGCCGTTTCATGAATGTATGTTTATTTATATACATGGTTTTATATTCAATATTATCAACTTTTAACATTTAGTTTAAAAATTATTGCATTAAAATATATGTATTTAGTATTAGAATCCCTATTAATTATTTTTAAATAATATTCATAGTTATAGATATGTAGAAACATGCAATTTTCAAAGTGTTTACACAAGTTTTTAATTTGATAATTTAACAGTCTTACATCTACAAATTGATTATTTTTAACATTTATCACAAATACTTTATTGTTTTTTAATTTATATAGCGTATTACAGATTAAAATGAATATATAGTGAAAGCATTTTTATCATTTGTACCTTTTTTTTGTTGACGCGGGGAAACGCATCTACGCGCCTCCACTGTCCACTGGCCCTGGGTGGGGTCCAGTGGTGTGTAAGGCTCGCGGCACATTATAAAGTGCCGAATACCAACAAAAACCACCGCGAGTGCCACCAATGCCGCCTTTGATGAGATGCCCTGGAACAGCAAATCATCAGGGCACCTCGACGGCAAGTCAAATGGGATTGTCCCGAACGACATGACAACCCCACCGACTTTGGGACAGTGCAATGGGGTGAGGTTCCCATTCTCACATCTTGCCACGTGCGCAAAAGCGCCGCCACTTTGTGCTCTTCTGTCCCCTCTTCTTATAGGAGAGGTACCAAGAGCCGCCACCTCCTCGGTTCAATTGGCTTCGCCCAAGGTGTCTCGGATCACCCCAGGCTACTGAGCCCCACCACGACGACTAGGCTTGAATAGTGGGCTCATCATTTGTACCTAATCCTAATAGAATAATGTCGTAGTTTTCTATCTCATTATTTTTATTCTCGAAACTATTTAGGATCTGTGGGCACAGGTGGCGCCCGGCTTAACAGCTTCCAACTATGTTTGTTGTTCCATGTATTATTTCCTGGCTCCATTCTAGCTGACAATCCACGCCTGCTTGTTGTTGAATTATGTTGATAGTGACATTGTGACAAAGCTCTTGAAGTTTTGAGACGATATCTTATTTTTATCATTATATTGTTTATTCGACTCATCTGACCGACCAGGATTATAAGAAAATATTAGGTGTGACGGTGTATTTTTTGAGATATTATTATTATCAAACTTATTTTCGGATACTGTACATAAAGGTTTTCTTAAAGTCTAAGATGCGTCTTTAACATTTTTTCCTTGGTGTTCTTGTTTGCTTTCTTTTAACTGGCGTTAGCGAAGCTATTTTAAAGTCAACGCGTATCTTTTTGAGAATATCTAGTTACTTATCACAAATATTCTGTAACGCTAAAGTACGAGACCGAATTCCGGAGCTGAGATTACAGAATGAGCAATAAATTTTCTTATTTTAATGAAATAGATAGACCGATATGCACACCACAGCACGCACACATGCTTAAACCCGGATAATACACGAAAGTGACAATATTATTTCGTTTTATTTCAGTACATATTTATAGCTTTTTGTATAATTAAGATCGAATATCGATCTATGGACAATGAATAGTATTGATATAATTAAATATAATTAAAAACATAATAAAAGGGAAGAAAATTTTATCAAATAAAACGATGCACACACTACGACATACACACATAATCGGTGGGCCCATTGAGTGGGGTGAAAGGAGGGCAACACATCGGCGTAGTAATTATGTGGATGTTCATGGGTGTCGATAGTCGTAAAAAGGGCTCCGATTACTCGTTTGCCCCCCTATTCTATAAAATTGAAAAAAAAACACACGTACACCATTGTGTACGTGTGTTTTTTTTTCTTCATCGCGTGTAATACACGTAATATCAAACAAACTAGGTATGGCCCATTGCAGGAGAGGAGGAAAGGTGGGCAACGCAACTGATTTTCAATATATTAAATATATTATATGAAGAAAAATCTAAGTTGGTATAAAATATTTTATGTTGTTATAAATAAATTACTGCGAGTTAATTCTCATTTTATTTTTTAGTTCTTCGCTAATATATTTAAAAACAATCAAAACATAATTACAACTTTTTTTACATAGAATAATCCACATTTAATTTTCTATGAGTAAGTTGTATACATTATGTATGGAAAACGATTGCTCTAGATAAGGGATCAAAGTATGACAAAGCCGACGATATGCACAAACGTCAACACGAATTGTCACAAGAGAAGTGGGCAATCCCACTGTGTTTAAACTCACCTCTGCGCCCTGCAGAGAACCAATGCATACTAATGCAGTCTATAGTCGGTGTTTCACCTTGAGCTTAGGAAGAGCACCTGCCTTGAGCTGGACTCATCTTCGACCATACCAGACTGCTGTCATACCAACACCATCTTTTTCGAACCTGAACTAATGTTATGGAAGCGACGAGAAACCAATATCATTTGTATCTGTCATACTCACTCAACAGATATGCTATGCTATGAATGCTAGTTGAGTGACGAGACTCAATTTATGGTCGAATGGGATATTTTAATTATTATTATCATAGGCGGAGGTATCACGGGATCTCCTCCATTAATCTAGCAAAAAGGATTGCTCGCGCGCAATACCTTTGGCCTAGACTCTGACAATGATAGATGATGGGTAGGGGAACCAAAACGTTATTGTTTTCATTGTTGCTCCACATAATGCCACGCATAATGTCGCATCCGTAGAACAAGTCTCTCAAATCTACTATAAGATTAAATGGATACAAACCCTAATTTGATCACTATTAATTATACGATTTTCTTTTATAAAGTCTAAATCTTCGTGGTTTGATCTGCGATAAAATTATAAGCAATTATTAGTAAACAGTTTTTAAATTAATAAACATTATTTTTTAACGTTAACATACTTTTATTTTTATGTAAAAAACGATAATTACAACTCTGATCTCTTCGGAGGTGGCGATGAAGGAGGTTGTGGTGACCAATAGTGCTTCGAGTAGATCTTGTCCCAGAACTCTGTGCGTTCCTTCAACAGTGACCCGCGCAGCTCCAGTGCTCTACCAATAGACATGTGCGGCGACCATTTTTTACTAACGGGGGGCCACTCTGGTAAATACGAGTCCGCAGGCACAGGTTTACTGTAAACAAGATCATAAAAGTAAAATTTATTTGTCTATAGAATCTTTAACAATTCTGCACAGGTTTTATGGTCGGTTGCAAACCATGAAGGATACATTATTTTACTGAGGACTCTAAATCAGTTAGATGCCACAACTATTCGCTGCGATTGAGATAGCAACGAGCATGCGGTTAAAAAGAATCAGTCAAGTACGAGTGGGACTTGCACAAACTTTGCGTTGGTAAGAAACAGGGTTTCTTACCAACGGGAGGTAGGATCTTATAAAATTACATTTGTCTCAGACAGCATGAAGGCCAGTCATGACCTTTTCTTCAGGAATCCGTGAAAGGATCAACCAGAACCTTACATCGGATAGACAGACGGACAACAAAGTTTCTGGTTGCGGTTCTGTTTTTTTCCTTTCGAGGTACAAACCTCTAAAAAGAGTGGTTTACTAACAACTGTGTCAAGCTTTTATGCGATCATTTTCCTTCCTTGTCTTACTTACCCAGTGTAAATGAAGTTGCTCCACATATCTCTCAAAATCTTTCTTACTTCGGAAAAATCTTCGGTATTGCTAGGATTCATTAACACATAAAAATTCCATATAGCAAGGGACTGGTCACAATGACTGGCACCGCGTACCTTGGTATAAGGAATATAGGGTGTGTTCTTGTCTGCAAAAGAATACTCGTACAGATATATCTGATTATTGCCAGCTTCTACTTGTAATCTAACAGATCTTAAGGTTGAGTAGACAAAATAAACGTCTGAGAAATAATTTATATAATCTAAAATGTCTTCTTCGTCTATACTTTTTCCAAAGAAAAAAGCCTTTATCTCGTTTGCCACTTGTTCTTTTTCTTCAATCGATGTGAAATACAGGTCAGCAGGTAAGTAGTCCGAAAATTGTTTATTCATCCGCTTAATGTCCGACTTTACATCACCTGCTATTTTGGTGCGTATTAAACCTTCAATATTCGTAAAGCCATACAGCATGGGTACTTTTGGATAATCGCCACTTTGCAAAATATTTACGGGGTTATCGTGTAAAAATATTTCGTTTCCGGTATCTCGTTCCACGCAAGGACTCATTAAAAATGATGCATCAGTTCTATTTAGTGGATTTACAGAGTTAAGACGTTTTAGTGGCAAGGATTGAAAAAAACTTTCCAAGTCATAGATGTTATCAGTACCACTATGACCTAGTAGTTTTGCATATTCTTTAGCATATCCGATCGGATCTATTTGAACACTAAAAGCAGCTGTGCTAGCACCGCTTTCTGGAATAACCTTGTTAAATAAACCTTTGGTCAATTTGGAAATCATCAAAAGATCTACAGCAGATGACCCGGCACTACCGCCAGCAATTGTGACGTCACTGGGATTCCCCCCAAAACTAGCAATGTTTCTCTTCACCCATCGAAGCAATGCAACCTGATCTTTCATACCAGCATTTCCTGGTATATCTTCTGTACCCAAACACAGGAAACCGTGTGCTGCTAGACGATAGTTAAAAGTTACAGCCAGAAACTTTTTGGAACTGACCATTGCTCTAGGATCTAACATATTTCCATGGCCAAGTGCGTATGCTCCTCCGTGTACGTAAACCACAACTGGACCCACTTCATCTACAGTATCTGGTACAAAAATATTAGCAATAAGACAATCATCTTGTATGTTTGTCAGATTGTTTAAAATCGATAAAAAGGAATTTGGTTGGGAGCAAACGATATGTTTTGGGGCTGCTTCGTACGTTTCTTGCCACACTGGTGGTGGTCCCGCTGCCTGAAATTTATAAAATGTAAATTATTTTTTAAAATAAAATGTTCTTAATCTACACTAAAGTTACAAACGCGAAATATTTGATTGTTCGTTTATTTGCATCGAATGAGCTCTGAAACTACTGGACCGATTTAAAAAGTTCTACGTTGTCTGTGATAAATGTAGGTTACATAACATTTTCTGACGCGTTGCAATTCATTATGAAAACTTCAGTAATGTACCGAAACGAATAATGAAAAATATCAAAGTAAATGAGCATTTACTGCATATAGAAGGATATAGCTGCAGAACTTATCGACAACTAGCTATCCCGCCAGACGTTTTTCTGCCATCAATTGAAGTTGTTCTCATGGTAGCGTGTAATGCTTACGAGGCTGAAATTAAAATTTATAACGTTTATATTTTTGTAAATCGATGAATTTTTGACATATTTTATGAGGTATCCGTGCGAAGCCGGGTTGGACTGCTTAGTATTAAAATAAATATGATCTATATTCACAAAGATGTTTGGTAGAGGATATTATAACGTAATAGACTTTTGATCGGTCATGAACTCTATTAGCTTATTATTAACCTTGACGATCACCTTTTATTTTCTTTTTTTTTTTTTTGTCGACGCGGGGAAACACATTTACGCGTCTTCACTGGCCTTGGGTGGGGTCCAGTGGTGTGTGGGGCTCGCGGCACATTATATAGTGCCGAATACCCATAAAAACCACAGCGAGTGCCACCAGTCCCTTTGATGAGGTGCCCCGGAACAAAAAATCATCAGGGCATCTCGACGGAAAGTCAGCCCCCGAAGAGACCGACGCCACCTCCACAGATGGGGTTGTCCCGCACCACAGGACAACCCCACCGACTTTGGGACAGTGCAATGGGGTGAGGTTCCCATCCTCGCCCCTTGCCCCGTGGGCAAAAGCGCCGCCAGTTTTTGCTCTTTAGTCCCCTCTTCTTATAGGAGGGGTACTAAGGGTAAGTTTCTTATAGGAGGGTTTCTTATTCGTGTCATGTCCTGAAATATGAATAATACCTGAAAATCAGTGTCAGTACCTTCTAGTTCTGATTTATGCTGGGGTCTCGCCATTTTGTAAGGTGTACAAATTTATAAAATTTGTCAGTCTTTTTTTATCTAAGTGCGTTTTTTTTTTGCAAATTAAGTATGTTTTATAATTTTTGTACAATAATTCTTGATTTTTCCACTTATTATTATTGCATTTATTTTTATTACAGTTATTTTTATTTATTTATTTATTTATTTTATTACTTTTTATAGAGGAACAAGCAGCACCATCAAGACTTGGCTACATTTTTACCGGATGTTTAAGTGAGAGTTATTTACTGTATTACATTCAGTAATAAAAAACAAATCATTTCTACCTTTTCTCTGTGCCTGTACATCCTGTTCACACTTAACGGGGCCTTAATATGTATAGTTAATTAATATACCTTAAACCTGTCTCTGCCGGTAGGTGCAGTCGCGTACGGGATACCGTAATACGCGTACACGTCGTAGTCAAGATCTTTGTACCCGCGCACAGGTCCTTGTGCCGTGTGCACCAACCTGGACGGTCGCTCGTCGGCGAGCGCACAGGACAGCAGCGCACACAACACGACTGTCTGCTTGTACATTTCGATAGTCACTGTTCACATAGTTAAGCTGTTTGAGACGAATAATATTTTCGCTTATGTTGTAATGGCATGATGATGTACGTTTCCGTAGGTTCTATATTCAATGGTAAAACATCAAAATCAAAGTTTACCGACTGATTGGCTAGGTTTTAAGTAGCGAGTGCGATGTGTGTTACACCAGCTGTTGTGGGCTCGAATCCTGCAGGTCCTGGACATTTCTATGTGAATAACATTTCAAAAATTTATAAAAAAATGAGATACACGTCCGCTGTCTAACAATTGGAACGCAGGTTCTTGCGGGACTCAGTATAGTCCGCAAATATTATATATGAAATGAAATTATGCAATATTTGCAACTCAAAAACAAAATGTATATACATCATCATCATCATCATTATCAGCCCTTACGTTTAATGGTACATGGTACTGATTTTGATTCATATCTATACTCACATTCAAAAAGTTCCCTCAATCAATCAATCGATATCGGCCCTTATCGGTCCACTGCGGGACAAAGGCCTCTTTCAATGAACGCCATGGCGACCGATCTCCAGCTACTCACATCCATCCCGGACCAGCTATTGCACGGAGATCCCCTTCCGACCTGGTGAACGGTCCCCCAACACTTCGTTTTCCTAAGCGTGGCCTCCATTCCGGAACCTTAGTGACCCGTTTGCCATATTACCTTCCGAGTGTGTGACCAGCCCATTTCCTCTTCAGCGAGCTAGACATATAAATGATTAATTGTTATATGAGTAACAGTGGTTAATTACAATGATGTAATTAACTAGCAACGCCCTGTGGTTTCGCCCACATTAACCTTTCATTTGTATTAATCTCATAACCAGCTTTGATAAAGCGGTTATCTAACTTGACTGTTAGATTATTTTTATGGAATAAACTTTTTAGTATTAACACAAAACAAGGTCCAAATAAATATTTTAATCAGTTTGATTAGGTTTACATAAAGATCCCAACTTATACCAAACCTGCGCGGTTTAGTATAAGATGGGAGCGAGAAATAAAAAAGAAGTGTATATATGTATTTGTATACATACCAAACCTGCGCGGTTTGGTACAAGATGGTTTGACGTCAGAACCTGTCGTTTGTGTTGTCTAACTCCCGGCCTCAATCTGTCTGAGTATGTCTGGGAACTCCCTTAGGAGTGAGTGAGATCATTTCAACCGGCTCTGAAAATAAACTGTACAGGAGCTACAAAACGTTATAATTGCTGAGCGCATGTATATTCCGCAGGACACAATAATGATTTTATTTCTACTTATTACTTAATCACTACTGTTATAAAACTTAGTATTCTATTAGCATCGAATGTCTGCCTCGCGCTCTAGTGGTAAGCATGTTCAACAACACGCGACGTCCCAGGTTGAGATTTTGCAATTTCTAATAACAGTCCGAAGTCAGGAAGTTGGCGGTGTTTTACACCCCGTGCTTCGGAGAGCACGTAAAGCTGTCGGTCCTGCGACTCATTTTTCCCCGGCCTTGTGGAATTGCCATCTCATTGGAATAGCAGAATGAGGGAACTGGGAGTGCACTTGAGTTGGCGAGTCGCTTTAAATATGGCTCAAATTCGGCCATGACGCCATTATTATTATTATGAATTCGTCTAATGTGCCTAGGACATGCTAATACTTGGCATACCTGAACGAATCAGAATTACAATGTCACTAAGCCTTCCCACTCAACGTTAAACTTTTAATTATTTTTACTATTAGATCTTTAACGTATATTGGAAAAAAATGTGCTTCGGTTTTTCTTGCCGAAAAAGTTCTATGTACTAGTTACGCATCTTTTTACAATTTACAATCTTTCATGAATTTAATCAAAATATTATAGGTATATTTAACCAAAGCTGTTTCTTAGTTATAAATTATGAAGATATTGAGAATATTAACTAAAATTACCAAGAATAAAACTCATTATGTGAAGAGGTGTCCGGTTTATTTTTAGCAAAGTGGTGTAATTATCTCTATCCAAACAGTCTGTTAACTTGTTTATTATTGAACATAATAACCATTGGCTCGGCTCGGTTCGTCTCGGCTCGGTTCGGCTCGGCATGCTTGGCCTCGGCTCGGCTCGGCTCGACAAATCTTTTGTTACCTTTACAATAAATCAATTGAAATGCCATTCTCTGATTGCTCGTTAGAGCTGCGGGCACTATCAGAAACATGTCTTCGTATACTATTTAGCGTCCGTATGACTGGCATGGATGAAACTGAAACCAGGCTAATAAAGTTTTCATATCGTCGCAACCTTAATGCTCTTGACTTGGTACCTGTCATCGCCATTGCCAACAATCTCACACTTCTAGGGTTTCGAAGTCGAAATGCAAAAAGCGGACCCCTTTTAATTTCGTCATGTCCGTCTGTCCGTCCATAAGTCACAGACGTTTTATTCGGAGATTATGGGTACGGTATCTTTGAATTGGAAGGAAGGTGGCCGTCACCATCAATGATAGAAGAACATCCTCTCGGATGATATTCCTCCTATTATTCCGGCTTTCTGTGATGTCCCTACCTTTATATTGATAATCTATTCAACCATCAGATGGTGCCAGCCCCCCCGTTCGTCGTAACGGCCATTTCCGCGCCAAGGTCTTTTCGTAGCGAGAAAAAAAAAGAAGTGTATATATGTATGTGTATATATACATGTATATACGTAGATTTTTATGATCAACTGCTGCAGCCAGAATATCTCGTCGGTTCTCAACGTATTAGGTATCGTTAAATTAATTACAACAGTCTGCAAGTGACACCAGGTTTAACATATTATATACAGGTGGGTCTGTTATAGATTTAAGTCATTGTTGCATTCAGTTGGTGACTACAAACCTTGAAGGTTGCACTGTTGATCCGCAATCCTTTCAAGGACAGGTGGAGGTGCTCACGTAAATCGGATTCTCTAATGACGTTTTTTTAAAAGGAAAAATCTAATATCTAGCTATGTTTGCGGGTCAGCTAGTTTAATACAATTTCCTTACAGCCTTACTAGTGTTTCATAAGTACTAGGGAGGATCTAAAAGTTTGTGGCCTAACCTACATGGAGCTATGACATCTTTTTAAATCTACCGACATTTGTTAGTATGTGTTATATTGATTTATTGCGCGCAGTTTCATTCCGATAATGTACAATATAAATTTTCTGTGATTATTTGTTTGAAGCAATCTAACGCAATTTTAAATAATGGAGAAAATTGAACACCTTGCAGTCATTAAGTACCTCAATAAAAAAGGCCTATCACCAAAAGACATCCATCAAGATATGGTGAGTGAGCACTGGGGGAGTCTGCTCCGTCGTATTCCAGTGTCAAGAGGTGGGTAGCTGAGTTTAAGCGCGGTCGTGAGCGCATTAAAGATGATCCTAGGAGTGGGAGGCCTACATCCTCTACCACGAAAGAAAACATCGGTAAAATTTGTGATCTCGTACTGGGTGGCCGACGTTTGACCATTGGTGAGATAGCTGAGATAACGAACATTAGTTATGGCTGGGTGCAACACATAATAACGGAAGAGTTGGGGTTCCATAAGGTTTCTGCTCGCTGGGTCCCGAGGTTACTTTCAGCTGAACAAAAACGAGTTCGATACACAATTTCGCGAGACTGTTTGGAACTTTCGAGACTGATCCCGAGGACTTTTTGTCTAGATTTGTTACCATGGATAAACGCGATTTAAATGGTAGCTCTAGTGGACTCTATTCAGTTCTAAATTAATGCTGTCATAATCTCCAGAAACATAGATATATTTTATCCGACTTCTAGGAAGTGAATATTATCAAAATTTAAGTAAACTTCCAATGACTTGACTGCGCATCTTCAGGCACTGATGGTGAGTCACAGCTAGAGACTAAGCAATCTGCATTAGACAGTACTAGTTTTAAAAGCCTGCCGTAAGCATTGTGACAGTGGTTAAATTGAATGAAATTACATTCTGACAAAGTATCAAGAAAAAATAAATGTGTTTCACCTGTTGCATTTGGATACTGTAGCTAATGGTTAATATCGGTGGACCAATTTCAATAAAAATCATCAAATATATGGTACAAAAATGTATTTTTTGTAACCTATGACTATTTACGGAATAGGATAAAGTGATCCATAAGTCTTCCGCTGTAGAGGACCACTCAGGTCATTCAATTGCCAAAAAAATCTTTTTTGCAGCAAAAAGCACACCTCCGCCAAACTTTTGTTATGTGATTGAATAGTTAAAAAGCCCGTTATCATATACGCCGTCTACGAGCCGAGTCTCAGTTAACAGGACAGCGTCATGTGAAGTTATAAGTATATAATATATATATATATATATATATATAAGTACATAAAACAATAATATGATCTACGTATAAAAAATAAAAATATGGCCAAATATGAATAAGTTGTTTCTTTATAATAAAAATCCAATAAACTGGGTATAGCATGGGAATAGAAAAAAATAATAATTTATGTAATCCATGCACTATATAAGCAACATTCATGGCGTATTCTTCAAGACATCCACACTTAAATCCGTCAGGTTTTATTATAGTTATTAATACCATAGAGTGTGAATAATGTACATTATAGGAATGTGTATAATATAAATTAATATAAATAAAAATATTATGTCTCGCAAAGCGATATAAAATAAAGGGTATATTAACATTCAACACAAGGATCATATCAATACCAGATCAATATAAATTATTCTCGAAGAATCCGTTATTTATTTATTACAGTGAAAAACCTGCACAACACTGCAGCGTTTATATGCCATTCAATGCAATGTGCAGTGCAGTTACCAGTTGACCGTACATTATGGTCTGTACATGCACTGAAAAGGTACCACTTTACTCAATAAGTTTAGTATATGATCATTTAGATTTTTATATGACTATACACCAATATTAATATTTTTTTATGGCAATTTAGTTAAATAATACTCGTAGTTTAATTTGTAAAATTTTAAATTATAAATAACCAAGAAATCATATAAAGGTACATTAATATGTAAGCCTAAGTCAAAAAAAGATTTAAAGCAAACCGTGAATATACTATCAAATATATACAGTAAAAAGATAAATTGTGTTATAATAAATATTCCTTACTGAGGGTATTTGAAATACAAAAATAATAGTTAATTCTGGCAGTTAAGTGTGGTACAATCAAATCATAATGGAACATGTCATGTACTGCGCAGGCAATTATACACACTATTACAGTCAGCGCACTTAGCCGTCGGTGCGAAATTCCATAAACAGGCTGTAAACTTACGTGTGAAATTAGAGTGACCATTCCAACATCAGCCATGCTAAAAGCGACCGGTTATACATGCGATTCCCAAACTGTTGATTCTTAATGTAGAATACAGAACACAAAGTGTAAATATTAATGTGAACTTTAAGACATTTATTCTACTTTTATGAGTGCGTCACTCATCAATTTGTCTGTAAATATTTTTTATTACATACTTTGTATATAAATATAATGTAATGTAATGTATACCTATTTATTGTACATAAACATAACAGAATATACTAGTACTGTGTGGTCCTACTCGTCGCCAGGATCGATAGCGATTGATTGTAGCATTTATAAATAGTGGTTTGGCTTTTGTTTTGTAGATGATTGAAATGAAGCAAAATAAGAGTACTACTCCACTCTACTGATCCGCATTCATCATAGTTACCACAGAACAGGGAAACTGTAGAAGTGATAAGTGCGCATGGCACGCGTCTCACAAATATGGCCGGATATATAGTTCATTATGTAAATATTCTATGCGTGTATCATGTTGTTATGTGATTAGTATTTGACTTAGATATTATTAAAGGTTTACTATGTATCTTTTTTGTTTTCATGTTATTCTTGTTTACAGAAAACCTGTACGATTCGATTTTACAACAGTGGCCCGCCGTTAGAAAGATGGTCCCCGCACATGTCTATTGATAAATCTAGTTGTATAGTGAATTATAATCGATTATAATTTACTATAGTAGTAGACTTATTTCATTTCAATCATCTACAACATGAAAGCCAAACCACTATTTATAACTGCTACAATCAAATCGATTTGATAAACCAATATATATAATCATGATGATACTGCACTGTCTCTGATAACAGTATTCATAGTCCGTATTTTACTATAATAAGCAATATAAAATTAATCAATCTTCTAGAATTATAAAAAATATTATGACACATGTGCTTCGAATGTACACAAAGCAAGATTATTTTCCTCAAACCTCACCTGGCTGCCATCTTTTTTGACTTGTACAAGGCTTTGATTGTGGAGAGA
Source organism: Eumaeus atala (assembly GCA_017140195.1). Taxonomy (NCBI): domain Eukaryota; kingdom Metazoa; phylum Arthropoda; class Insecta; order Lepidoptera; family Lycaenidae; genus Eumaeus; species Eumaeus atala. The sequence continues at coordinate 48,851 of JAFELO010001980.1, forward strand.
AATTGGGACTACTTCCTACTCCTCCATTTTAATCCTTCGATTAAATTCGTTGTGGGTCCAAAGACAGTTTGACATTTCCTTTGGGCTCTCTATGATCACATCAAAGGTTCACAGTGCCGCTATCGATCCTGATGACACAGGAGTACTAGTGGTGGAACAAGTTTGTTTAGAAATGCTGTTTTTTTTTTGACACGCGGAGAGAGGCATTAACACGCCGTCGCTAGAACGGGTCTGAAATTGCGTAGAGCTCGGGGCCCGGGATTGAGCTTCCCACAAATGCCCAGGAAAAACACCGCGAGTGCTATAAGTGCCAACCATGGTGAGGTCAGTGCGGAAAGGCGCGTCACCCTCATCATCCTGCATTTTATTCTGGCTTGGCTCAGCTGCGAGCCAATGGAACCGAACCGACAGCCCAAAGTGTATTATTACTTCACATTCACGTATTAAACCCCACCGCCATAAGACAAGACTCCATACGATACCTTGTGAAACATGATGGGGACTTTTTATAGTATAGTGGGACAAAAGAATAATTGGATTCATTCGCTTATGCAGATAATTTATCCTCATCCGTCCATATCCTCCTAATGTCACTAACTCACAAACCGCACGAAACGGGACAGTATGTCTGTCACTTTCAAGACGGTACCATGTAAGCCTCCTGTCGTGGCGGTCCGGTTCGGCTGCGAAGCAGTACGGCTCTAACTCTTACTTAAGATTAGACTAGACTACTCGCTTAAACATAATAAATATACAGATTGTTTGGTAAACCCCTGTACAAAATCACAGTATATTCAGAACTCGCTTCTGATTCCGAATGTGTAAAAAATAGGTAGGTTTCTAAAATTTTACTAAATCGTATTCCAAATTATTTCAATGTGGGTTCTTTCGAACTCGATCGGGAGTCAATTTCCATCGCTAGTTTCCATCGATATCATGCGGTGCGCATATTTTCTAAAACTAATGATATTAACCTCAATACATGTATATAAATAAGCAATATTTTCATTTTATTATTGTTTAATTGATTATATAGGACCACTACCTAACCGTATGCTAAAAATATCTGATCTTTTGCTATTCACGTTCTAAATGGATACAACGGATTACGAGGCACAATTGTATGGTATAAGTGCATCAGAGTCAGCTCCCTGTAATTTATAGCGTTTCGTAATTAATACGGACTACGGACTCTTGATAGTCCGTTGTCCGTAAGAGAAGCGGTTTAAACATTTCTATTTTTAATTTGTATACGTAATCTATTATGCCAGGTTATTTTGAAGCAACCTATAAACAATTGACCTACGAGATGTCAAAGTGTTTGCAAATAAAGTAAGATATGGCTCCACGTCTGAGAAGCTACAGGCTTTGGAAGACCCGCACGCGCTGGTCGAGGCGATCAAACGCCACTCCCACTAGGCCTGCAAATGGCTGCCACGGGAAGCATAAAACCCAACTCATTAAGACTAGTGTTGTTTAACGCAAACGGCCTTAGATCTAACACCCATGAGTTGCGGGATTTCCTCCCGAAACATAAAGTAAACATCCTTCTAGTGCAGAAAACGTTCCTAAAACCTAGCCACTCTAATTCGCGTATTTGTAATTACAATATTGTTCGAAATGACAGGACCCGAACCCATCGTGGGGGTACAGTCATCTATTGCAAGAGGTCCTTTCATTGTATCCCACTCGACCCGCCCCCTCTAGAAAATCTAGAAGTGTCCCTATGTAAGCTGTGCATGACGGGCCATCACCCATCACCATAGTCTCTGCATATCAGTCAGGTTCAAACCCACTTCTAGTTAGCGAACTTGACGCTATTTTCGAAAATTTAAACGCAGATGTCCCAATAATTTTAGCGGGGGACCTCAACGCCCACCACGTGACCTGGTGCAATAGATATAACCACAGTCGCGGGACTGTCCTTAGTAAATATATCGATGATCGTAACATCATCATCATCGCTTCGTATATCCCAACCCATTATTCTCCGAACAATAATGGGTATATACGTTCACCGAGTACAATCGGTATATCACTGGTTATAAACATTTCACTCGTCATCAAGACGACTGAAACGTTACACGAGCTTAGCTCGGACCATACCCCCGTTTTAATAGAAATAGGAGATGATGATGAGATCATACGTCTGACGGACACAGAAGAAGTAAAGGATCTAGTAAAGAACCTTCACTCGAGGAGGGCCCCGGACCCGATGGAATAACCAATAAGGTGCTGAAACAGCTGGCTCCCGTTATTACGCAACTCCAAGTGTACATTTTTAACGCTCTTCTGGCTCAATGTACCTTCCCAGACATATGGAAGGAAGCCGTAGTGATCGGCATACACAAACCGGGGAAACCCCGGGTGGAGCCCACTAGTTACCGACTCATAAGTCTCATAAGCCCGTTAGGTAAAATCTATGAAACGATAATTCGCGCACGCTTAAAAATCGTGATACGAGTGAAAAACCTATTCATAGACGAGCAGTTCGCATTTCGCGACAACCATATCTGCCCATAACAAGTACACCGCCATACGGATTACGTACTATCGGGACTCAAAAGACAGGGCCGGCCACGCGACACGGGCGCTGTATTATTTGATGTAGTGAAGGCGTTTGACAAGATTTGGCATGAAGACCTCATCTTCAAACTATACCAGTTAGGACTGCCGGACTGGCTGGTACTGATCGTAAATAGCTACTTAGCAAACAGGCAGTTCCGCGACAAAATGGAGGGCACCCTGTCCTCCCCACGTCCCCTCAGAGCCGCAGGATCGGTTCCCTCTCCCACCCTCTTCAATCTGTATACTAGCGACATACCGCGACACCCCAGCGTCCAGCTGGCGATGTTCGCGGATGATACCGCATTGTATATTAGATGCCTCCCAGACTACGGAGCCAAACTAGTCCAAAAGGCCGTCTCCGAACTCGCTAAATGGTTCTTAAAATGAAGAAAAGAGGTTAATGCGGAGAAGAGTAAGTCCATATCCGTCTCACTAAACCACCACTCGCATAGATGAGCTCTCTCTACGGTAGGAAGATACCTAGAGCAGAGACGGTGAAATACTTGGGAGTCACTCTCGACAGATCGATGAGGTTCAATAATCACATAGAAAACGTTCTGAAAAAGCCACGACATGTCCCTTATAAACTATATCCTCTAATTAAAAAAATAAATAAATAAAAAAAGCAAAGTGGCGTATAGACATAAGCTCACTTTGCATATTACATGCATTCGACCGATCATGTCGTATTGCAGTGCAGCATTTGCGCACATATCCCCTACCCAAATAGAACGTTTGCAGAAAATGAAAAATAGATTCTCGCATGGCTACTGGATGCTCGTGGTACTTCCGAAACATCCACCTACATTATGACTTTCATTTGACCTAGATTAAAGGACACAAAATGCCCTTAACCACAAAAATAAATTAATCGTCCAAACGTCGGAATACGATCCGACATTATTAACCGACTCCCGTTACCGTCGGCCGAAGCACGTATTGCACGACGCCAACGACGCGATCGCGATAGCAGTAGCTAAGTCCGTCCAAAAACACAAACAAAGAAACACCAAGACACGCTCCCGCAGTAAAATGCCAAAAGGGCCAACTAACGGATAGCAGTTTTAGTCGGTAGTAGCTATCGCTTCTCGACCTGAGCACGACACACACTTCAGGCCCCCTTGGGATGGTTGGTTGGTGCATCAATACATTTTTCCTACTAGAACCAATGCCATATACACCGCTCGTACCGGTCGAGCGATGAAACCTTACATATAGTGACACAATTATAACACATGTGACTGACAGAATGACAAACTCACACACCGCTTACAGAAATGAGCCAGGGTTCGTATCCGTAAGTTGAGAGCTTAGATTTGTAGAAATAAAATAAGACGACTTTAGAGAACTCTAATAATAAATAAATCAAGAGTACGGCGTTTTGCTGTTTTTGTAGCGCAAATCAACGTCAAACGTCAGAGGGGAGGGGGTCAAGAGGCCGGCCTCTTCAGATAAGCCGAACATTAAACGAGCTCAATTGTCCTTATCCACGACACCGCAATTTAAACGGCATTGTGAGCGCGCCGTCCCACTCGTGTGGAGAGGGGGACCGATTCCCCCTTTTCGGTCCCAAAAAATAGTTACTATAGGGTGCACCCACAATCAAACCGGTACATCTCTTCCCATATGAAAGAAAAGGGGGGGTCTCTCCCCCTATCGTCGCCCTACACCTGAAGACACAAAAGTCTTCGTAGTCATTCAAACTGTTAATGCTGGACAAGCGCCGCCAACCAGTAGTAGGTCCCTGCGAAAAAAAATCGTTAAGTCTTGTGCTGTTAAACTGGAGTGATATGTCAATAATCCATCGCGACTCTAAAGAAAATTATTGCTAACCTTTTCGGAAGTTCGTCGACGTTATGAAACGATAACAACCCTGCTTCTTCAGAACTTGAGAATTCGTGAATTATCAAGAATTCATGATGGCAGCTTTATGGCCCATTTCACCGGTATCACTAAAGTTACAACTGTCTAGGAAATACCTTAAATATCACCTTAATCCTTGCATTAACTATTTGGCTTCCACCACAGATCTGTAATTTCTGCGTTTAGATATTGCATATTTTGTTATCGTAATTTAAAAATAATTTTGATCCATTATTTATTAAAATTGCTTTATGTCTAAATTCTTTGTGTTAACTTCTTTTATATATTTTCATGCATAAATAAATATTTTCTAAAACGAAAATAATGAGAATTCACTTATTTTCAACATGTTTGCATGTCAAATTTTGGCTATATTGAACTTACAGAAATCACGCTTATTCTGTTTTAAATTATTTTTCGCCGCTCGAAACGTCAACTAAGACAGGTTATACTTAATTTGCCTATTCAGAACCGAAATTCAGAACTTATCTGATAATTAAGTTCGCAATAGACTTGCCATAACTAAAATTGAGACCGGTGAAACAAGACCCTAATTTATCATATCTGCAATTAATTTCTGTATTTTAGGGTTGAACTAATCTTATAGTCCTTTATTATTGGGAATACGCTTATTTACATTAGATGTATAACAAAAATATGTAGTCAACAATAATTAGTCAGATTAAACATTAATTAAATTAATCATAATTTATTACATTCTAATAAATACAAAGACAATTAAATCTAGACATTCCAATACATATACACAAAGCTATAAATAAAATAAACTCACTAAGTCTACGTAGTAAGCTGTGGGGATTATTAAGAATTGTGAAAATCGTCAGAAGGGTTATAAATATACGAGAGGTGATTGATAAGTATCCGAAACAATAAAGAATTTTTTTAATAATCTACTTAATACAATTTTATTTTTCAACGTAATTTCCTTCTACCTCGATGCATTTTGTCCAGCGCTTCTCCAATGCCGTTACACCAGTTTGATAAAATGGTGTCTCTAACCCCTCAAAATAATCGTTTACGGCGACAATGTCTTCACCAAATGATGGAAATCTTCGGCCACCTAACCATTCCTTGAGATTCGGGAATAAACGGAAATCGCACGGGGCTGGATTTGGGGTAAGGGGGGATGCGGTAACAATTCAAACCGCAATTCATGAAGTTTGGCAACTGCAAACTTGACGAGTTTCGGATTTCTTCACAAAATTTTTGCAGCAAGCTTGCACAATCCTCTCCATTTATTGTTTTTCCTCTTTTCAAATGAACCACTAAAATAATCCCACGGGCATCCCAAGAAAAAGTCGCTGTCACTTTGCCGGCTGACATAACCATTTTTACTACTCGGCGTAGGTTTTCCGCTCTCAGTCCGCTGCTTAGATTGTTCTTTTGAGTCAGGAGTATAATGGACACATTATATATACTAATATAATGGATACATAAATAAGGATATATTCCTTATTTCATCTCCTGTCACATAACGCCGCAAAAACTTGTTAGTATCACGCTTAAAAAGCGCCAAACACTCTGATGAATCGTCCACTCGACGGTGCGTTTGATTAACTGTGAGCGTTTGCTCCCATCGAGTATAAAGCTTTTTAATTCACAAATGTTGGTGTAAAATGTTAAGAGCGCGTTAAGAGGAAATTCTTATCGTCGCTGCTATCTGCTGCAGCTTTAAGCGCCGATCATTCGAAACGGTTATTTTAATCTTTTTGGCCATGTCCGGATTCGTGACTTCACTTGGAATGCCAGACCTGATGGTGTCTTCGCAGCTCTGTCTCCCATGTTTAAAATTACTCAGGAGTGAATTGTACTCCATGCAAGAGCAGTATTACCTAAACACTGTCTAGCTTGACATTAATCTGAGTTGCTGTTTCCTGCTGTTGCTGCCCACTGAAGTATGTCGCATAGGTATGGTTGTGTTCGGTATCTAATGATGCCAAAGGGCAGGGTGGCAAAATGAAGCTGCCTTCCCTGATCCATACGAAGAATCAAAGCGTTGTTGAGAAAGGGGGAAACATGATCACGTGGAGGGTCATCGAAGCAGCATGCATTATATACTCTTTGTATAAGTTCTATTGAACGAGATATTAGACACGGTCCAATTACAGCATCTACATAGTTGAAGTCAGATAAAACTAATGGCTCACATAACTTCAACCGAAGATCGGTATTCAAGGAGCTTTTAATTTTATGTAAAACCTATAAATCCGTATCACATGTTTTTCAAACTTTAAATTTTCGTCGAAAGCCACACCCAAATTTCGTACTTCAACCACGGTACTTCAAACACGGTCAATTTCTGCGTACAGCATTTTCACGACAGGAGAATTTTGCGACATTCTGTATATCTGATTTCTAGTGCTGATCATTATGTATTTAGTTTTGTTTGGATTAAGTACTAATGTATTCGCCTCAAACCAGATAGCAATACGGGAGAGATCCTCGTTCAATTTAGTTATTGTGCTGTCTATAACTGATATAGAAAGCAGCAAAAAAGAAGCAGTTACACGAAATGTATAATTGTAAGTCATCTGAGTAAATATGATATTAGTGTTTAACGTGTTTGACGATATCAGCACAGTACAGTGCAAAAATTATTTGAGGGGCTGACGTCAGATACTATTTGAAGGGCTGACGTCAGATAGCATTGCAGAACCATCGTCATCTCCTACCTGAACTACCTGTGCACTTTTACAGAGATAACTGCAAAACCACGCTATTACATGAGGACTAAAACCATAATACCTAAGTTTAGCCAATAGCAGTGTACGGTTAATGGTATCAAATGCACGTGAATAGTCGTGGAGCACAAGTATTGTGCCCTGACCCGCATCCTGTGCGCACAGTATATTATCAATAACGTCGGCTAGAGCTGTTGTAGTGCTGTGCCGCTTGCGAAAGCCGGACTGTGTAGTGGGAAGTATGTTGTTGGAATTATTGTATTCAGTCATCTGATTACATACAATCCTTTCCAATATCTTGGAGGTACATGGGAGAATGTCGATATGTCGTAGGTCCTTAATGTCTGTTATATTCTCTTTTTTAGGTATGGGCTTTACCAAAGTATTTCTCCACGTAAGAGTAAATGTATTTGTAATTATGGACACCTTTCTTTTTTGACGTAACGTTAAATATTTATTAAAATAGTTATCAGGCTGTCAAAATGAAAAAAAAATACCTTCACGACTTCGGCTTCTACTGGAACACGATTTATTGAATTCCCTAGCACCACGAGCGGCGTAAAAGCCTATATGCTCGCCCCTCGTCTGAGGGAGGTTCTGGACGAGGATGCATTAGTCAGCAGGCCCCAGGAGAAGGCTGACTTAAGGATCCCGGACCTAAGCGACGCAATCACCACGGAAAGGCTGGCAACTTCGGTGGCCAAGGAGGGGGGCTGTAACCCGGGCCATGTTCTCGTGCGGAACCTGCGCACGGATCAGTTCGCCGCGGGCACAGCCCATGTTGAACTCCCGGCAACTGCAGCTAAAAAGCTGTTGCAGTTAGGGTGGAGCCGGGTTGCCGTCCACCTCATGATGGCGCGCCCCAGGCACCGTTGTCGTTGCCTGGGGATGGTGCATGTATCTAGTACGTGCCCCGGTGGCACTGACCGCAGCATCTGTGCTACCGCTACGGTCAGCCCGGCCACAAGGCCTGTGGGTGTTCGGCCACCGTTCGTTGCGCGGTGATCGCAGACGCCGGCAGACTGGCGGGCCACGTGACGGGGGGCATCCCTTGTAAGTCCTCCTTCCAGCGCGGGAAAGTTCCCTCTCCCTCCCAGAGGGGAAGGGAACTTTCCCGCGCTGGAGCCTAGAGTTTGGGGAGAGATTGCGTTCTTAGGGATATACTTCCCTCCGAACCGCAATCTGGTGACCCTAGAATAGTTTCTCGAAGTTCTGGGATGGTCGGGACGTGAGTGGGATGGTCGGGAGCTTCCGTGGTGGACGTCTCTTTTGCCACGGCGGCCATCGCACGCAGAGTGGAGGGGTGGAGGATAGAGACGGAGGTGGAGAAACTCTTGGACCACCGCCACATACGGTTCGGGGTGTTACCGTCCTCAGTCTGTCCGACGACAACGTCGTCGTTGTCGTCTAGGGGAAACAGCTGGTGATGGTTGACTATAGATCGTCATTACCTGCCTTTTACACAGTTACAATTTCTGTAGTAAAAAAAATATTTGTAAATTAAAGAAATATGTAATTCACCTTAATCTATCGATAGCCTATTAGTAACACGACAGCTAGGTATGAAAGTATATAATAAATAAGACGATTAAAAGTTATTTTGATGCACTTTTATAATTCTTCTTCTGAATCAAATTTAATGCTATTTAATTTCATGTTAACACGTAAGCCAAGACATTTGTCATTTTGGTCCACCCGTGACCTTGTTAGTTGTGTAGCTTCTGAAACATGCTGAATTGTAAAATATTCAGTAAACCGCGATTAAGTAATCGTGTCAACGCCAAGTATTCCGATACTAACTGAAGTGGATAGGTAAGTGTTCTGAAAACGAGGAAATACGACGAAGGGTGACTTTTTAGCGGTAAACGCGCAAAGTTGAGTCTGGGATGGGGGGGCTTGTTAAATTGGTCAAAATTTTGTCGGCTCCATTCTGAGACATTGAATAACAAATCCTCGACTTCAGACAAAAGCGTGCACATGGAGCCGACCTGCTTCAGTATTTCCATTATGGGATCTGTATAGGTACGCGCACACGCGGAAGTGTTCATCTCTGTCTACACGCAGCCAAAGGATGGATAGATCTTTGTCTTCTAGGTTGAAGCCTATGGTATAAATAATTTTTCTAATTTATTCCATAAGTACATAAGATAAGATGAATCAACCGGGGAAGATATCTACGTTTCTGTCCGATAGAACAAAGTCAGATTTGCTGTCCCAAGGTGGAGTTGGACAGCATTGAGATTGGAGTGCAACCCCCTGATGTTGCAAAAATCAACAACTAGACTATCACCAGTATCCGAATTTTTCTTTCGTTTGGCCCCAATAAGACGGTCACAGAGCACAGTTCTCTTTCTCCCCCCCCCCCCCCTGAATTAGTGGGGCAGCCTAGGAATTTAGGCTCAGGTTCAGGATCTGAGCGTGGATGCCCAGGGAGGGTTTCTCCAGTTTCTTTGTAGCTGATATCTTCCTGTGGTAATCCATTTTTAAACTGTGCTGTCATGAGATAGGGGAGAGGTGTTGAGCTTACCGAAACTCTCACAAACTGATCGAAACGTGGACGGAGTGACGTTGACGGAGTTAACGTCACTTCGGAGTCATGTGAGAGAAAGGAACTTCCCGGCCAGTCCAATTCGGATGCATACAAATTGTATGCAGTGTTTGCTACCTCTTAACAAAATGTAGGATGTTCGTACTATAAGATACTTTATCTTGATCACATCAACTGAACAATCCATATAGAGAAACCATATAAAGACAATAGCTACACCATCTCTTCGTATGGGTACCTCCTAATCAAACATTTATATAAATTGAGACCTCGATCTCACCAGGATAAGACCGAGGTCCTTCTCCTCGATGGATTGTGGATCATAGGCCCCCATTTCGGTCAGCGGTGGCAGCACTGCGCCGAAAGCGTAAACCCTTCACTTTCCGTACAAAACTAATGCAGAGCATAGAAATATTGGTACCTGTCCAGGAAGTGCATTGCTATGAGTGTGGATGGACCTGGATGTGTGCCCTGATTGGGCCCTGTAGCGCTACTAATTGGCAACGGCTCTGAGATTCCTGTCCGATTTGGTAACAATGAAACTGCCTATATGGCTGTTTTAGTACTATTAAAACCCTTAAGAAAGTGTGACTTGCCAAATCTTGAAAAATCAAAAATTAAAACATACGCGATTTGTTTTAGGAAGTACTGCTACAGAGTGGGTTCCAGAAGGGTTTTAAAAAAAGTTAATAAAAGAGAGTTAAATAAACTCTCTTTTATTAACTTGAAAATACAAAACTTGTACTTAGAACTATGTGCCCACAACGAAGTCTAAACTTGATTACTCTTTTGGTAATTAACATGATTGTACAGTATTTCTTTTTGAAGGACTTTGTAAGGATTCTATAGAATGGATTTATTCTTCGGAAGGATCTGTGATGTACTTTAAGTTTGAGACCCTATGCTTTGAATGTTTAGAGTGACTATATATATTTTTTATTATATATAGTAACACAAAAACCATCACTTCTACTACATAGATATTTTTTACTTTTGTACAATAGATACAATAAAATGAAAACTGAAATTACATAAGTGAGAGATAAGTAATGTGTAGAATATTTTGTCAGATGGCATGTTTCAGGTATGTCGTTAATTTGTTTCTCAAAGTCGGAAAGCTGCGTGCTGGCTTTGAATAAAGAATCTAAATTATTAAATTCGTTAAATTTTACTAGAGATATGCTTAGTTTTTTATTATTCTTAAAAATAGAAAAACAATCATCTAGGCTAAAATCGAAATTTGATATAAGTTACTTAAATTAGATGAAAAATAATCATTAGGTATAAACGTAAGTGTTTTATAATAAGTTTTACAATTTTTAGGTAAACGTAAAATTCCTGAACCAAATAATATTTCATCGGTACTTAAAACACGGTTTTCACAAATAAGATGACATTTGCTAGGTTCAGAATGAACATAAATCCACCGATTATTACTTATTTCCTGAAACAAGTCAACGGACACCAAGAAATATTCTCGTATCACAAGATTTTGGTAGCGCGCTAATGGCTTCGGTTAACAATACTGTTTCACAAGTAGGACTGGCGATTGTCGAATGCACATTTCCTAGAGGACACAGATAACAACAGCTTTTTATCATTTTACACTCACTGACACTCGTGAGCTGCGATTAGAATAAACGGTCAGGTGTTATTGCCAAATATTGTTTATAGAGTGCGATGAGAACATGAGTGTTTGGTGTAATATTGTCAAAGGCAACAGGGAAAGGAATGTTCTGAAAGACGTTATATATTTGGGATAGAACGAGCGGTATCTTAAGTACTACAATTAGTTTATTGTCATGATAGTAACATATTATCTCGCACTCGTTGATTATATTATTAATGTTATGTAGCGATAAAGCGACCGGGAGCTCGGTGTGTTCAGGTATCATGTTCATATGTAACTCGAGCTCTTTGTACAATTTCATTGGTCCAAGTATAATCCGATGTAAAATATTTATTCTACTAAATTGTATAGCATTATTAACGTCATCGATGTCGAAAAATAAAGATAAACTCAATCGAACTTAATAGTATAGAAAATTGATTTTTTATATCAAGTTTATCATTAGCTTCTATAAACTTTCCAAAAGATGTTTCAATACTAAAAAAATTGATTTAATAGACTTTTGTTTTCTTTTACCTTAGGTATAATAGTTGAACGCAGAAATCGAGCACTTAATAACATGGATATTATCACGCATAAGTCTTGCGAACTGGTTTTCGTCTGACTGTACTTGATTTATAGAATCAGTAAAATTATTAGCGTCATTGATATCTAAGTTACCAAAGAATGTTTTTAATAAAGAGCCACCTAAGTCAAGTAGCCCGCGTTTATAGCGTTTGTTATTATCGGCCTGTAATAAGTAAGAAATTGAGGTTAACTTTTTAACATTATTATTATGTTGTGACTTTAATGAATTTAGTGAATTTAGAGATTCGGATTTAATTTGTGATGATTTATGGCGTCACAATATTTTATAGTTTTTTGAAACAAATATTCTATTGTATCTAAATGTGGTTGGATGTGACTTAAATCTTAATATGTTACAACATTCCAAATATCTCTACTAAACTTCAATTCTGAAAGTTGGTGGTAATATAGACCGGGACTTCCAACGATCTGTGTGACAAATTCACCTCCACACGCGGACGTTGCGAACCTGTGGATAAGTTATAAAAAAGATTGATGGACTAGAACGCAGGTTTAATTTCATCATAATGAAGGCGAATATGTTTTAACGTAATGGAATGGTTTCCATTTAACTCAATTATTTTGAAAGGACCTTGCCACACTGGATTTAAGGCTTTATTTTGTTTATGGTGGCATCTCACATACACCATGTCACCTGCGTTATATGTTATTAGATGAGAACGTGTATCACAGTAACACTTTGAACGTTCTTTTGACGTTTGAATGTTACGTAAGACCTTTTGACGACTGCAATACAACCTGTGGTTGAGCGCTCGTACATAGTCGGTATATTTATTATTTTCCAGCGTATCTATTGATTTAGGTATGTATGGCTTATGCCCTAACATAAGTTCGAAAGGAGAGAAACCGGTAGTTGTCTGGATGTAATTGTATGGCAACACAGCAGTGCACAAGTAGAGATCCCATGTGTGTGTGTTTTCTACTACGTAAGAACACAAATATTATTTTAAGGTCGCATGGCTTCTTTCACGCGCACCACACGTTTGTGGATGATATGGAGATGCGTATATATGTTTTATAAAAAAACAATCTTTCTAGCTGAATAAATTGGAACAAAAATCAGCACCTTGATCTATAACTATTGACTTAGGAACACCTAGATGAGAGATATAATAAACGAGAGATTGAGCTGTTTCTATTGTGGAACAGGATTTCATAGGATGATGGGCTCGAGAGTATTTGGTCAGGTCGTCTTGTAACGTTAATATGAATTTGTATTGGTTAGTTCTGGTTTCCGGTAAAGGTCCGACTAAATCTAGGTAAAGATTTTCATTTGGTCGAGTAGCAGTAGAGTTAATGATCATAGGTGCTCTGTTACAACTGCGTAAGGGTTTATTAACTTGACAAGATTTACTTTCATATTTTTCCACCAATACAATGTTTTTAGCCTATCGTACATGCGGGACATACCCGGGTGACCGGCTTGTAAAGAATCGTGGTTTGCTTTCAGGATGCGAGGAACTTCGGAAGGAGTTGGCAATAACATTCATTGTGATATTTGAGTATTTTTATATTTGTATTATGAAATAAGAAAGTAAGAATACTACAATTTTTTGTAAAAGAGAGTTTGTTGAAAGGATCCCTAAAGTCAGATATAATAAGTACTGTTTGCGTTAATCGGATCAACTAAAATTATAATTCTTCGGGTACTTTTAAAAACTTGGTACATCAGGACGTCTGTCATATCAGGCCACCCGTGACCATGGTTGCTGTAAAGCTTCTGAAACGTCGAGCTACATAAATAATTTAATTAACCGCGATAAAATCCGTAAAAGTAGTTTTATTGTAACTTTATTAGAACATGCGATTTGGGCTTTTCCAGCTAGTTTAAAAATTATATATTTAATTAATAATTCTTTTTGAGAATCGGACGCTAAGTTTATGGCGTTTCTACAGTTTGTGAGGAATGCTGGAAGAGTTTCTCGTTCTCCATTATAACTGTTTATAAAACTACAAAGTACTTGTATGGGGAACTGCTCCGGAATTGGAGGTGTAGGAGTAATTTTACCTTCACCTTTGTTACTCATCACGAGTAGTAGTCTAAAATCGATCTGCCGTAGAATTCTATATTTTATTAAACTGTAACATTATGCGTCATAGCAACAGTATACCTTCTGGAAACGAGGATGGCTACTCAGCGATATTATTATTATGGCAAACTAGCTAGGCTGTATTATAACAGTACCTCCCCGGGTCGCGCCAATTGGAATGTTACAATGACACTCCCTCTTGCAGATTCAAATCAATTCAGTAATATAATTCAAATATATAGATACATCGTTGCGAGACAAATTACGTTACAAATCGAAGCGCCTGATGAATTAGTAAAGCAATATCACTTTACATATATTATTTTATTCTCGCTTCCTAACATTGAATCCAACCCCTTACTTAAATTGTTAAGTAAGTGGTTGTGCCATTGCTGTGTTGCGGCTGAATCGGGGCAGCCCCGAAAGTGGCTTTCGCGTTCTATGTGGTTTGTGTGATATATAAGGTATTCGATGGTAACCCGATTTGGCCTCCCTCGGTTATTACAAAAATTGGATTAAGAACCAAACACGAAAATCTGCCGGTAAATATTTCGGGAAATTTTCACTCATACCTTCCATGTCTACAATCATTGCACCATATACCAGACCGATTTACCGCTTTTTATTATATTAACAGGTCTGTCATCAAGAAACATTCCATTGTCCATATGACGTTTCACACATGGACTCAGCATAGCAGTAGCATCAGATGAACTTAAGGTAAATATGGAATTTAACTGTTCTACGGAAATAATATTGAAGTTCATTATCCAGATCTTGCTTGTCACAGATGCCTCGTGCTCTCTGAAAAAAATATTTACCAACGGGCAGATAACTGTGTTGAATGGTGATAAGAAATGCCATTTAGGTACCTATCAGTATGGGTATGCTTCCGATACACGGTATCAGTGCATGTGTTGTTGGAATTAATGATGATCAAAACATCTAAGAAAGCTAAAGAATCATTTGTCTCTAGTTATTTGACTCTCTTATATAGGGCAAACTAAACGATTTATAAAACCTCGCGTTAAAGAACATGTAGCCGATATGAAACACCGACGTATTACAAAATCTGCGGTCTGTGACCATGCTGAAGTCGGCCCCTGCCATTACATTAGATTTGGTAAGGAGCAAATTCTCTCTAGGGAACACCGATTCCTTCCAAGGATGATCCGTGAGGCTAAAGAAATTAAAAAACGTCCGAATTTCAATAGAGAAGATGGCTGGGTTCTCCTTTTTGCTTGGGATCCAGCGATAAACATAACCAAGTCAGAAACTAAACACAACAGCACAAAACAATTGGAACAAATAAACAATTATAATTTTTCGGGTACTTCTAATAACTGGTGACATCAGCACATCCATCTGCGATCATGGTTTCTGTAAAGCTTTTGAAACGTCGGGCTAGTTAAATAATTAAATGAACTGCGATAAAATCCGCAAAAGTATTTTTATTTTAATAGAAATGATCCTAATTCATTTGCCAGTCAATTTAATTTATAATACACAAAAATCATTTAATAAATGAACGAGAAGGTAGAAAATGACGATACATCTTGTTATTAAAATTGTTTTTTTTTTTTCGGAGGGACCTAATACTGGTTGGCGGCGCTAGTCCAGCCTCAACAGTTCGACTGACTCCGAAGACTTTTTGTCTTCAGGTTTAGGGAGACGATAGGGGGACAGACCCCCTCTTTTTCCGCAGATGGGAAGCGATGAACCGGGTTGATTGTGGGCGTAGCCTATGGTGATTATTTTTGGGACCGAAAGGGGGGAAGCGGTCCCCCTCCCCACTCTAGTGGGACAGCGCGCGCACGATGCCGTTTAAGTTGCGGTGTTGTGGATAAGGATAATTGAGCTCGTTTAGTGTTTGGCTAATCTGAGGAGGCCGGCCTCCTCGCCCCCCCCCCTCTGACGGAGGGGGTCGATTTTCGCTACAAATCGGCAAAAGCCATATTTTTAATTTATTTATTATTAGAGCTCTCTAAAGTCGCGTTATTTTATTACTATCAATATCAACTCTCGACTTACGGATTCGAACCCGGGCTCGTTTCCGTGAGCGGTGTGTGAGTTTGACATTCTGTCAGTCATACGTTATAACTGTGTCACTATACGTAAGATTTCATCGCCCGACCGGTACGAGCGGTGTATATCGTATTGGTATTAAAATTTATACGACTGACTATATTGTATAGAAAATGGCGAGCAAAAAATCAAAGGTATTTTTTAAGTAATTAAAGATAGTTTTCACATAACTATCGGCTGAAATGTTTGAATAATTGTTATTTGTTTATTACATAAATCTGATTATTATACTTCTAGATGGTAACATTGAACTCCTTGAGTGATTTTATTATTTCATAAAGATAACATGTTACTTGGAAGCAGTCAATTTTGAGACTATGTGCACAAACGGCAAGTGTGCAATGCAAGCCATAATGCCGGCGTAGGTGACATGTACACGTAATATTTCTCTTTCTGTCCTGTCTGTTATGTGGGTTCATTGGGGTGATAGAATAAAGGTTGTCAACGGATCTGGATATATTTTTGAGATTAGACTTCTTTTGGCGCGTTAGGGAATAACTAGAGCCATTTTTTACGGTGCGCGCACACATCGTCATGAAAAAATAAGCACACACACACCTTTTTATAACCCAGCATATCGATCCGACTATAAGAATCAATCCATGTAATTAGAAGATGTTTTTTTCATAAAATGATTATAAAAAAATTGTATATAAATTGTTAGTTATTTTAAATCTAGTTTATGGCAAATAGGTACTTTATTTTTGATATATATTTTTATTACTTCTTTATAAAACAGGGGCGAAAGATCGTTGGAGACATATAGGACTTTCATCTGGGACACGACCTTCAGAAATGAAGAAACGGACAAAGAAGAAGAAAGCGGTAATTTTTGTTTATCTTCAATTCAAGACATATTGGTATTTATCTGAGGCTGAACTTGAACAAGACAAAGGCCATGTTCAACGAACACGTTCTCCCCGGGCCGATCAACGTCGATGGTGCTATTCTCGAAGTCGTAGACGAATGCGTCTACCTCGGGGAACTATTGCAATTAGGTAGATATAACTACGAGAAGGAAGCCGATTGAAGGATTCAGTTGGCTTATTATCACGTCGCCTCTACCGCAGAGCTGGAATACAAAAGTCTTCAACAACTCTTAATGTAAGACTGGTCCGCAAGTTGGCGGTAGCTCAGCGGGCTAAGTTTGCGTTAACTCAGCGGGCTATTGAACGAGCTATGTTGGGAGTTTCCTTGTCCGATAGAATTCGCAACGAATTCATAAGTCAGAGAACTAAAGTTACCGATATCACGCGAAGAATAAGCTCAGTGGCAATGGGTTGGTCACACACACAAAAGATCAGATAGCAGATGGGCCACTAAGGTTCTGGAGTGGAGGCCGCGTTTAGGAAAACGAAGTATTAGTCAACCCTTCCCCAGGTGGGAAGACGAGCTCCGTACAGTAGCCGGTCTGGGATGGATGCGAGTGGCAGGAGAGAGAGTGCGTCTTAGCGTGTAAGTGCTGATTATGGTAATGATTCCATGCAATAGTCCAAAGAAAAGCAGCTTGGGGGTTTTGGTAAGTAACTGCCAAAATTCACATGCTAAGGCTATCCAAATTTCCACCATTACTCCATCACACCAATGAACCATCCATTTCCATGGGATGGTATTATTTTTATAGAATAGGGGGCAATCGGAGCCTTATCTGCGACTACCGTCGCCCATGAACATCGACACCTTGCATGGCACTACCCCCTCCTATGCAGCATGGCACTTCCTCCTCTTATGCAGCAATGCTGCATTTAATAATTACCGTCAAATGTAGGCGTTATTGGAGTCACTCCGTTATAAATGACTGGCATGACCCGGTGGTTCACCCGCGTAACTCCGGTCCTATTAGTCGTATTGTCATGGTGTATACCACATAGCCCTCACGATAAATGGACTATTCATCATTTTCCCTTCGGGCCAGTTTTTCCCGCCAGTAGCGCGTTAAAACAATCAACAAACTCTTCAGTTTTATATTATTAGTATAGGAATATAGATATTGTATACGAGAAGACGTTCGTAATTTTTGACGACCGGCTGGCTCGGTTGGCAATGTGGCGGTTACTCTGGGTGTTACGCCAGAGAGGTAGCGAGTTCGAATCCCGCTTAGGCCATGGAT
>JAFELO010001982.1:0-17474 GCA_017140195.1 Eumaeus atala
AGTGCCCCTGTGTTCTGTGTCGGGCCGGGATGGGAACCCGGTCCACTTCCAATCACACGGCGTCGTGGGGACTGTCTTAGAGTAGCCGGACAGTCTCCGAGGAGGTGAAGTCTGGCCTTTTCGCCAAGGCCAGCCTGTCGCTGGAGGGGTCCTGTTGCCTGCAGATCCGGGACCCTCCACTTATAGCGGCTGATGGCTCCCGTAGGGGTTTAGTTGGTATTGCTACCCAATAGCCGAGTCCAACATAGGTCTGGGGGTCTACCCGGGCTCCCAGGTATCATGCGTAAATGCATTCCCCTTCGTCACCAAAAAAAAAAAAAGGTTAGGCTCCATTTGGCATATATTTATTGTTCTCTAATAATAATGGATCAATTAAACTGTTGCTAAACTATATATCTGTCGTTGTAAGAGGTAGTGCCATGCAGCATTGCGGCGGAATTGGGCTGGCACGACCGGGGATGTACCTTACGCGGACTTGATACCGGTGGCCCATTGAGGGAGGGGGGGATTAGGTGAAAGGGTGGACAGCGCATCGTAGAAAAGCTCCGGTTGCTCATTTGTTAGGGGGAAAAATAGGGCTCTATAAAAAAATTATTCGAAAATTGACACTTTTCATATTTTGATGATTATGCTTTGGTAAGCGTATTGTAGGATCCTCTAGATGGAGTGATGACTTACACAAGGCTGGCAGCGACTGGTCAGACAGCTAAATACCTCAATGTGCGCTGTGTGCACTTGAGGATACTTGTACCCGGCTGAGGATATAAACAGGTTGCTAATAAAGATGATTTTGAAAATTATGGACATGCTAAAGAAAAGTGTAGCTTCAAATTATTGGCTCATAAGTCCTTGTCATCCTAAAGCATAAAATATATATTTTTAAAAAAGGTTTTTGTTAGTTAGAAAAAAGGTCAGTCAGAATACCCTATATTAATATATAGGATAAACTAGGTAATCCTAGTCTTGCCATAAGTGTTGTAACAAATTAAATAAATACGTTTTATATTGCAAATAACATTTATTTACAGCGTGTTAGTTTAATACATTATAAAACAATTAGAAATATAAAAGCTTATTCGAAGTGGTCACCAATGTCTGTACAGTCCTGTAAATGTTGTGGCCAGTTGTCAACGGAGAAGCTTTCTTTTGATGGGGAAATTCTTCACTGCCAATCCTAGGGATTGTTTTAGGGATCATTGGCGTTTAGAGCAAGTTGTTCTCTCCAAAACTGACCATTAATCTAATGGATTAAGGTCGGGACTAGATGAGGATGAATAGATAGGATGAGGTAGTCTTCAGCTCTGATCAAGTTGGATAGATCGAGCTTTCTGGTCTGGTCCCGATTCTTGTTGAAAGGACTATACTTGGTCATTTAACATGGTGCTTAACTACCTTCTCGAGAATGGTATTTTGATACACTTGTGCTGGTGTTTTAATACCTTTCTCATGAAAACATGTCTCAATCAGTCCTTCAAAGCTAACACCCCACCAAACAATCGCTGTAGCCGGATAATGCACGCGTTGCACTCTGTTGACTAATTTCAATGCTTCCTTAGAGCTTTGAGCATAAATACGATCATTTTGTTTGTTAAAGTATTTCTCAACTGTTAAAATTTTCTCATTCGTAATCTTTTCTGTGACCTCTTTTTGCAAACCGCTTCATTAATTGTTTCGATTTTAGGTGCTATCTTCACTTCTCGAGATTAAAGTCTTTTGCTTTCGCACAGAATTTATTAGAATTCTTTCCTTTACTGCTTCGACAATTTTTTTGTTTCAAACACTACGTGGACGGCCAAATCTTTCTCTGTCACATACAGCGGAAGTCTCATCGTTCCTATCTATAGCCAAATAGAACATTTGACTTATACCAAGCGTGTGGGGAGTTTTGGCAATTGCATTTGGCTCCGTACCCACTTTGTGTAATGCAATCACAGCGATTCTGTTTTCTTTATTACTCCACTCCATTTCAACATGGCAAAGTATTCTACAACGTATCTGCGCCAAAATGATAACACAATGAACAATCGCATAAAACTGACAGATTGCAAATTGAAATGTAACATTTTTATTTTAACTGTATTAATGGTAAGGCTATATGTTATAAAACAAGGAGCCCAAGATGGTCTGTGTGTATGAATGTGACCGTCTTATCATAATTTATTGTATTTTTATACAGTTTTCACCAGTGAGATTTAGTGTATAATTTGTTAAGTTAGCAATCTGGGCTGAATTAGTTACGGCCTAATCCGGGGCGGTTTGCTAGTATACCTATAATAGTCAAACCAGATCGTACTATATATCAACGCACAGCCAGAACTACTGTACCTAGAAAAATAAAATTTGTTACAAGGAGGGTGAGCCCCTAAATGGGTGAAATAGGGGTGTAACGTTTGTATGGATGTTACTCGGGCGAAACCGCAGGACACTGGTTGTATCAAATATACACAATCAATTACATCCCTAACGTAAAAGGCAGACAAGAAAGAATGTGAAATAAATAAAAAGATCTAACCGTATTATATAACGGAAAATATTAAATTTTTTATTGTTTTATGGCGGAGCGCTCAGCTTATGCATGGCTGTAAAATTAAACGGTCTACAATAAACTGCCGAAGCTAAGTCCCGCAGTAACTCGCGCACATGTGCTCAGCCAGCACCCGTCAGGTTATGGCCGGTTATTGGGTTCCACGTTTTTTTATTATGACCGAATAGCCGATTCCGATTTGCGAGGCTTAATACTAGGGTTCATTTTATGTCTCCTAGCTAGCTTACAGCCCAATGGATTTTTATTATTTTATTATAGGTTAATGGAATTTTGTGAGTCAGCTGAGACTATTTGCAAGTTAGTTACTAGTATAAGGGCGCAAAACGAATGGAGCCTATGGTGCGTACCATATCTACGCCCATAGACATTCGCATAAAGCTGATTTTCTTTAAATGGAATAGGGGGCAAAGGAGAAATCGGAGCCTTTTTAAGTCTACCGACGCCCATGAACATCCACATAATAACTATGCCGATGGGTGGTCCTCCTTTGCTCCCCAATAGATCACTGGCTACTCACAAACCGCACGAGACGCGACACTGAAGATGTCAATTTACAGCGGTATTATGTGAGCGAGAGGTACCTACGCGGTCGTGCAGGCCTAATTCCGATGCATTGGTGGAGGTAGTGTCATGCACCACGCATGGCACTACCTTGACGCAACATGCGTGCAAGTGGTACCTCTCCAGTCGTGTCGACCATTAAATGGGCTACAATGCAAATACCAACGCCTATAAACATCCACATTCTTGCAACTTAGATGTGTTCTCTTGGAGTAGACAGCCAAGATCTGTAAGGTATAACAAAACTTCTACTAATAAGACGTAATAAATGATATAGTGTCAAAGGACACGTTGCTGTCTACAAATAAGAAATATCAAGTTATACAAGTAATCAGCCCAGAAGTGAAGGTTGTGTGCGGGTTACACATGAGTCGTTAACCAACAAAACTTGGTCAATAAGTCCCCTTGGGCACGTGGGTAGTTTGCTTTACAATTATGAACTTTAGTGTTAAACATAATTTTGCTATATTAATTTCATTACCTGCTTCAATTTAACTAATTAATAGGATAAAGGTTTAAAATGATGGTGCGCTTGGTCTATTTATGATCAGTAAGATGATTTCGTATTTATCGCTTCTCAGGTCCAACTCTTGGTCAACATACTCGTAGGAGATTAAATAATTGTCTCGCTGTCGAACTCAAGTCTTATTATGATGGCAGTGTGGTAAGGTATGCACCTTAAGATCTCGAGGTGTATACTGGAATTGTAAATAGAAAAACAGAAGAAACAATACCACTTTAACTAAGCGTTATATATCTGCACTGTGAGTAATGATTTAGTATGAAGCAAATATTCTTTCAGATGTTCGGTAGACACTACTTAGTGGCTGTTGACCTTTAAATGCACAGTTATTTATTCATTTTCTTATCTCATTACTTTTTTTTTTACAGTATTCTATGTACCCCTTGGTCTGGTCTGTAAACGTTTATACCGCACAATAAGTACAGTGATTAGGATAGTCTATGTGTCCGATAAACGGATTACAAGCGATATAATCATGATCGAGTCAGAGGAAGGAAAAATTTTAAGGGAACAATGGGGACGTATTCCCCTCACGCTCTGCGGTGACCGTTAGATTTTGGCCCCGGCCGCTGTCCATAAATATTCAGAAGGCTTCTCCAACAGGATTGTGCTGATTACGCTACAAACTGAAGCCGGTATATTTTCAAAAACCTATTGTTATTCATTAACGAATCATATTTAAAAAACTGATGTAGCTTAGATTCTTAAAACAACATGTTGAAAATATTTTTGTTAACAAACACCGCTTAAGATATTACTTTTGGGAGGTTAAATAATTTTGCTTGAAAATCCGATCAGCAGATTTGGATAAGTTCTACCATATTGAGAGAATTTATTATACAGAGGGACATTTTTTGTGAACTTTTGTTTTATAATATTATATATGGATAATCTCATGTCACGATGTTTGTGTTTATACTCCTCCGTCACGGCTTGACTGATTATTATGCAATGTTCTGTGCGTATCCAGTAAGCATGAACGCGGGAAGTAAAATATAAGTTAAGTATTTATTCCGTAATTTTAAAATATACGCGAGTAAAACCGTGCAACAATGCAATTATTTTATAAATTTAGTAAGAGGTAGTGCATCGCATGACAACATATTTCCATGACATTAATAATGCGGATTTTTATGGACGTCAGTAGTCGTCAAAGACTCCTATTTTTAGTTTGGTCCCCAATATTTTATGAAAACACCATCCATAATTATTGCACGATATTTAATGTATACAATATTGGACCCGATTAATAACGTGAAATGCTTATTGCTAAAATGTTATTGATATTATAGAAAACACATTTGAAAAAATAAACCCAGTGAAGTAGGTAGCACCACAAAATCCTGTTGAGTTTTTAACTAGATCAAATATTGATTATCCCCAATAGATAAAATATCTTTTTCATATTGCGTCAATTCTTGAAGAAATCCTTTATACTTTTAGCATACCAATTCGAATACCCCTAATTCAGAAAAAATTGGCCCCTTTCCTGCAGCCTGCAAATTATAGCTCCTATTACAGAGGCTAAAGAACATAGGATTTCAACTCGTACGTATGTCACATACACTCAAATTCAGTCATACACATTATGAGCATAAGGTAAAAAATCGCTCATCTAATAATATCAATGTAAAACAATTTTCATTGAAAGGCGTAAGACTGGAAAACAGCCGGCTATATACTCTTTTGCTACACGTTTGATTCGTTACGCGTTGATTGGACATGTTCTCGGAATTTCGACTAGTATTACCTTTGTAACTAAAGAATAATTTCACAAATTGATCTTACGGGTTTTAGATTCACGTTGAGATAGAATAAAGAATGGATCCGTAAGAACCTAATACCTAATTTGGTAGACATAACTCATAGGGACATGTTGTGTTGAAGTTGAATTGGGCTGGATCGATCGGGAAGGTAACTCTTGCTCACATGACACCGCCGTAAAGTGACAGCTATGCTGTCACGCTACTCTCGGTCTCATGATAGTGTTGTCAAGTGGCCACCATCTTGCGGTATGTGAGTTTCTGGTGGGCATTTGGTGGATAGATTCATGTCTTTGGGTACGGATAAAAATGCTACCTGTTGGTCGTTTAATAAGAAAATACTTAGTATGTGTAATTGGTACATTGGCCGTTACAGGAGCATTAAGAGAGTAATTTAGAAAATTTAATCTTTAAGGGGGGTGAATAGAGGTTGAAAGTTTATACGACATAATCAAAACACAACACTGCTGTCATATGAATGAATAAACGATTAATTGCATATGCAATTTATAAATATGACGTATAAAACTTTCGCACTTGGGTTGTTATTATCATCAACTTGCTAGTATTATTGAAAAGAGTCGTGGAAAATAAACTGTGGGAATCATGTAATAGGATATTTACAAACGGTTGAAAAAAAGTCAATAAAAGGATTTTATTCAAACCCGTGCACAACATGACAATACTGTTCCTATGTGACTCTCAAGTATCTTTGTCTCTCTTTCACTTCTGCGAATACGGTGCCGATTATATTTGCAAATACGTTTCTACTTTGAACACTCATAATTTATTTGAGGATGTGTGCCGTCCAACACAATAATTCGCATTTGAGAAAAATATACGACACACGCCCTTCTGCTGTCGCCATATGTCTCTGTTACTTGCTATACATCTGTGCAACTTAAAATATACTTTATCATAAGAATTGTTATTTTAACTTCATAAGAAAGTAGCTGTTATCTGTTACTTTGTTTGCATTTTATTTAAGGGAAAATTCTAAAAGGAGTGTGTAGTTCCTTGGAGGATATCGAGGATATTTTATATACCCATTATTTTGACAAGTGCTTTTACGTTCTATTTTAAATGTAACTTATTACTAAGTATTATGTAACATCTACTCATAATATATTTTATAAAATAGGAAGTGAAGTTACATTTTAACTGATTTTGTAACAATGAGTAAAATACAACCTTTTGTTTTTTGTTGTATTTTTAGACAAGACCAATTTCTGTTTAAAAGATGGCAAGCGATGGATGACAAGAAGCCAACAAATATTGAGTAGAAATAAAGTCCTTTCAAAGGTTGGTAGCGAACAAATGGTTATCAGGACGCTAGAGACTTGGTTTCATTATATACGAAGAAAAATATTTTCAGCTTTATACATAAAACCCCACAAATAAAGCTACAAACTTTGTACGTTTACTTATAAACCTTAAGCACCCCCGAGGCTGGCTTGCTAATGAGAGAGCACTTCAAGGTTCTTGACAGTTTGCAGGCAGAAACTCACCTTCAAACTTCTTTTTAACTACTGGAAACATCTTAAGCGTTCGTCGTTGTTACACACATTAATAACTTATTAAAGAAATAGTTTCAAATCATAAAAAGTACGGTTTACTATTTAATTTGAAACTATTATTGAACCAATATTGGTTTAATTAATTAAAGGAAAGTGTAAATATAATTATCTTCCTCCTCAATTATTTTAGATTTATATAACATTGTAAAAAATTAACATTTTTTCATGAGTCGGTAGAGGACGTGTAAATAAAAATAACTTTTGTTTCCGAAAAAATAGTTTTCGTACGCATGACATATGCTCAAAGATAGAAAATATATGATGTGCTTAGCGTAATATATATAATCATGAAATTATCTGACTACTGTTATATACACTATTTTTGGTTTCACATTTTTTTATTGTTTAACTATCTATCAAGGATATTAATTTATTTACATTCGTTAAACTTAATAATGATGAGTAAAGAAAAGTACTAGGCGTAAAATGTCACTTGCATCTGTATAAAAATAAATGAACAATAAAATCTCAGATAAAATAATGAAAACAAATTCTTATGAGAACGAAAAACTTACATCGAATGTGGTCCCTAATGAGCACATAATAATTTTATTACGTCGGCATATCTCAAAAACACTGCGCATGATTTATATTACAGTACATCCGAGTGCATGCTGTAACCAGATGTTTTACAAAATGACTGTGTTTACTTTGCCACTATTTACTGTGATTTATAAATCTTTAATTGTTTTGACTACGTATAATGGACGAACGTTTAGATTAGATAACCACCTGGTTGAGTTTGATGTGTAACTGGGTAAGATCCGATTGCTCATTCTGGGGTTATGTTAAGTTTGAAGACAAGGCGAGGACACCATAACTTTACCACCGGTCCCCTATTCTAGTTCAGTGAATGTGACGCTCTATCACAAGGCGGCGTGGGATTCCTCGTGAATAAATCCCTCGTGGGAAACTACAATGGCAATTGACGAGGCAATGGTGTGATTGATTGCATGATTGACGTGGGTGAAGGAGTAAGTGGACGAGTAGGGAAGCTGAACTTTGGGATTAGAAGGTTGGACTTATGAGGGAACACAGTGCACACTAAGACGTTGTGTCTGCTGATGTCAAGTTTCTTTCAGAGCGAATCCGCAAACAAATACGGCGAGACCTTTGCAGCTCCAAATACGCAACGGGTTACCGAAGCGATTGAGCAGAATAGAGGGTTAAACGTTGTTGTGGAGAAGCTTGGAAGAATTCACCTGAAAAAAAAAAAAGGTTAGGAAAGATTCTAGGGTTACCATTTCTTCTAAGCATGCGATCTTATCTGGGATCGAAGCTTTCTATAGCAAGTTATTTACGTCGCACAATCCTAATCCCAACACCCTGAACAACGATCCGCGTGCAAGTCTGACACAACATTTGCCAGGCGATCTTCCAGACGTTAGCTTGAGTGAGATTAGTCTCGCTCTTGCGTAGCTTAAAGGGGCAGGTACCGGGGAAGGACGGAATTACAGTCGAGCTTATAGGGCAGGAGGTGAACTTGTGTTACGCTAAAATAGATTTTTTATTGCGCTCTTCATTTTTTTATATTTCTATTTTATATTTAATTTATTATATATATTATCATTCATTTATTATTTATAACAAACATTTTATTACAATTATTGTATAGCAGGATTTTGACATATTCGTTCATGACGGCGATTCTGTCTCATTCCACAAGAAAATCTATAGAAACGAGATAAAATCCGTAGAAGAGACACAACAATGAATAACATTCGCGTAAATGTACGAAAACAATATGGAAATGACGTTCTGTTTTTTGAAAAGGGTGACAAACCACCCCTTCAAAATTACAGAACAATTTTACTTCTTGACCATATTTACTTGTTGTTCTCAAGAGTTTTGACGAATCATCTCGCCACAAAGCTTGACGAATTGACGAAAGCCACCGCAGTCGGCTGGATGCCGTAAAGGATTTTTCACCATGGACCACATTTTCAGCATAAGGTCAGATGTACAAAAGACACATGAGCACAATGAGCCGATGTGCCTTGCATTTGTGGACTATGAAAAAGCTTTTGAATCTGTTGAAACCTGGGCTGTTCTGGAAGCTTTACAGCGATTTGTCGAAGTACTGAGAGTATTACAATAAAAATACTTTTACGGACTTTATCGCGGTTATATAATAAGTACTGTTTGCGTTAATCGGAACAACAAAATTACAATTCTTCGGGTTCTTTTAAAAACTTGGTACATCAGGACATCTGTCATCTCAGTCCACCCGTGATCATGGTTGTTGTAAAGCTTCTGAAACGTCGGGCTACATAAATAATTAAATTAACCGCGATAAAATCCGTGAAAGTAGTTTTATTGTAATGACTAACATTCGCGTAAACTTAAGATATTAATACTGAGAGCAAAATATGACGCTGCTTTTATGTCCGTTCTAATTCCGGGAGGTCAAAAAAGGCTAATCCAATTGCGCCGAGAAGTGCGACACGGGGGATGTTATTTCCAAGAAACTGTTTACGAATGCTTTGAAGGACGTCTTTAAGACTTTAAACTGGGTACCTCTCACATTTTCCTTTCGCCGACGATATCGTTGTGTTGGCCGAATCGTTGGATAGCTTGCAGGAAATGTTGGACAGCCTAAATTTGGCCTTAGAATGATCTTGGACGAGACAAAGGTCATGCTCAACAAACACGTTCTCCCTAGGACGCTTAACGTCGATGGTGCTATTCTTGAAGTTGTAGACGAAAACGTCTACTTCGGGCAACTATTGCAATTAGGTAGATATAACTTCGAGAAGGAAGCCGATAGAAGGATTCAGTTGGTTCGGGCAGCATTCCAAAGGCGTCGTCACATTCTCACGTTGCCAATACCGCAGAGCTTGAATACAAAAGTTTTCAACAAATGCGTTATACACGTGATGACCTACGGGGTCAAAATGTGGCCTCTTAATTTAGGATGGAGCAATCTTTTTTTTTTCTTTGCTCCGCAAGTCTGCGGTAGCTCGACAGGCAATTGAACTTATTTATTATTATATTATATTGCAATGTTGGGGGTGCCTTTGTCGTAACGAAGACATAACGCAGGTAACTAAAATATCCGACATCACGAGAAGAATAAGGTGGCTCAAGTGGCAATGGGCTGCTCACACACTTAGAAGAACAAATGGCAAATGGGCCAGTAGTTTTCTGGTGTGGAGGCCGCGTTTAAGAAGACGTAGTGTAGGTCGACCGCTCATCAGGTGGGAATACGATATCCGTGCAGTAGCCGATCCGGGATGGCCGTGTGAAGCAGGAGAACGGTCGTCTTATCGTTCATTGAAACAGGTCATTGTCTAGCGGTAGACCGATAATGATGAATGATGAATTGTTCTTTTATGCTTCTTCTTACAGTATAGGTAACAAACAAGTAGTTGAAATTATGTAGAGATATATATTAATATTACTCTCATTATTTTTTGTGAGTAGTAGATACACCTATGCAGAATCTCTAACAGATCGAAATATAGTATAATTAATTGATCAGAGAGAAAGGTCATACTCATTAGTATAACAACTCAGGAAATTTCGAATCGCTATCATGACAACACATGAGGAATAAATATTAGACAAGTATTCCTGTCAACCTATCTATGAGCCAAATTCGTGGAAAACTTTTTTCATATTTCTGTTACAATAATCCTTACATTTTCCATATTCCTGTCGTAATATGCTATGATGTGATTAATTAGTCACACTAAATTATTAATAAGACGTGATCACAAATTGATTGTTACTATCAGAGTTAGGAAGTTGATATCTCTAGAGAGACTTAATTCCGGCATACAACTTCGAAATGTCGGCTCTGAGGGCCTAGACAAGTGGCTTTCTACGAATGAGTGACTTGTGAACCTACAACTAAGGTGTTGAAGTCTAAAATCGATTCATAGACATCTGAATCTCACCTCTATAATACAGCTATTCAATAACAAAAGATTATTAAATTACAAGGCTTTATTTAAGATAAGCACATAGTACATCTACATTACGTCCAAATGTTCACGCTTGTTGGATATCGCAGAGATTGATGCCACTATTAATTATATATCTAACTTATACTATGATACTTAGCTAAAATAGAAAATAAAAGAAAACGATGGGTTATTCTTTTCGTTTTCGATACTCATACTCTTCTGCTGATGTGACTTGATCTTATATTTTTTTGTTATTAAAAAATCACAAGCAGCTTATGTCTGTTGAGTATTGATTATTTGACAATTCGACGGTTAGCCCATCCACTATTCCTACCAAAAGTTGTTATTATTATAAGCATTCATTTAGTCGTCTTTTCTGGAACCCCAAAAACTGCCAATCAGTTCTTATGATTGTCATTATACATTGTTAAGATAAGAGCCGTACTCGGATTTAAGATCAAAGGGCAAAATTTAATGAAGTCTCAGGCGCCATATTGTAATATTGAAATTGATTGATCGCGCGTAAGGGGTCTTGCGTCCTTGTTCAAATTAAATTTCCAACTTCGGTTAGGTATATTTCACTTGTCTGTCTATATTTTCATTCAAGGGGTAATATTATACCAATTGATTGTTACCTGGAAACAATACAACGCGATTTTCAAAATTACAATTTATTTGAATTTAATGTACAATTATTGAATGTTCTCGTGATTTATATGTTTGTTTTAGATGGAAGCAATAAAAGAAAGAGTAGGAGAAGAAAAGAAATTTGAAAGAGGTAGTGTACTGACATATATGGGTTCCTTTTGCTTACAGTAAAGGGGGACAAACGAGCCATCGGAGCATTTCAACGTCTACCGACGTCTATGCACAACAGCTTAATTGAAACTCGTAGCCCAAGGCATCGGCATAATCCTTTTCACCCCCCTCAATGGGCCATTGGTTACTACTAACTTACTAGTTCTGAGGGTAATAATACCTTTTAATTAATTGTTTTCTTTACTGCCTTAAGTGAATTACAATGAATATGATTGAGTGAAATATCCATGGTGCGGGAAAGTCTATCTTGTGGAATGTAATAATAAGTTTTATAATTTTTTACAGAATTATAAAAAAGTATTTTCACTCTCTAGGAAAGACAGTGCCATACTGCATAGGAGGAGGTAGTGCCATGCATAGTATTCTATAAAAAAAAATATACCACCATAGCCAACAGTTATTCATATTTATTATAGAGATCTAGTATCAACAAGTGCGTAAGTGCTGCAACTGTACACACGTTTAGCCTACTATAGGATAAGCGCCTATAGTAGGCTAAACATGTGTACAGTTAGCGTAAGGATTACTACGATTGAGCGAAAACGGGCAAAATGCTTCAAGTCTCATCTAAAACCTTGGAGTCACTTGAGTGGGTTGAGTAGTTAAGCAACACTTTAACAACTACGATTGTCTGTTAAAGCTGTGCATGGAATGCAAGGATTTACCAGAAAATCGTGAGCTCAAGGTGAGGTTTACAGTTGATGAGGTGTGCTTCAGATGTACATTATTTTGTTTATCTTATACTAGAATAACTACTAGCTGTTGCCTGTAACTTAGCGTAAAGTAGTTACGCGATTATATGTTTTCATAGAAACTTTCACCTGCCATCGTAGTATTTTGTGGTTTGATTAAAAAAAAAGTAGTCTATGTCTGAGGGCGAGTTTATTACGCATACCAAATTTTCACGAAAACGGTTCAGTGGGTTGCCCTTGATTGTATTTCGAACCAGTTCCGCCCCGCGGTACAAACGTAACATGGTAGATTCCATGTTATATATAAGCTTCATTCTTTATTTCACGCTCTAAGGGGTTGAATTTCTAATCATATATATAGATATTTTTTAACGAAATAAGAAATTTCATAAATAGAATAAACTATGAGTAATCAAGTGATTAGGGACAGTAATAAGATTTTAGGACATTCTACTGTAACTATATTTCCTGGTCAAGGGAACACAGTAACTTTTTTTCCACAGATGTGACACTTCTGCCATTCATGCTGACGGACGGGTAGTGGACAAGTGTAACTTGTCCCATCACACTCACTGCCCATTGGGGGTGGGTTAAGTAGAAGGGCAGGGCATTTTTATAATAATCAAGTGAATGTCCATGCGCGTCGGTAGTCAGCAAAAGGCTCCCATTTCTCGTTTGCCTCCCTATGCAATAAAAAAAAACATTCACACAAGGGAAGTTTTATTAGTTCTTAATTTAAATTGTGATCCTACTGACGAGAGACCTTGTAATCTGAAGAACAGAACTAAATATAGATGCGATACCGATGTTTGCATTTCAGCTAGCTTTACTTGGAAGCGTGTCTGAACAACTTATTTCAAATGAATAATTTGAGTGATTTCACCTAGCCACATGGTGACGATTATATTAATTTAAAAAACATAGCAAAAACATTGTTAACAGAAGCATTACTTGTGAAGAAAGATAAACTTTAAATGTAAAACTGGTGAAAACTAATACACACCATAGGAAACAACAATTATAAAGATTGTTGTTTTTGATGAATCACCAGAAACTGCCATTGTCATTTTATAAAATGTTAATTTTGTTCTGCGATTATTCCAAAGTAGTCTAGTCTTTTCATCATTCTTTTTGGTCTTTCGAAAAGTTTCTTCAAACGGCTGGCTCTCCAAAATCCACTAGAAGAATTTGCTCTTCTATATGTTTTATAGTATGAGCTATATCACTCTGATAAGTTCAATATATTTGAATAGTAAAATGCGTCAAAGAAATTGAATAATAAGATTTATGGGAGTTCCAAAATTCATATGGCATAAGTTTAAGACTTGGCGACATTCCAGGTATAAACTTAGGCAGTACGAATTCAAAGTTGGCTATAGAATTGATATGATTACTTAACTTAACTGTACTCTGTAATTTATTATCCCCTTTTTCATTTCGTGACATGCCTTTTTTTACATACGAATCAAACGAATTGTCGGATCTTCATATAGGTATAGAGAGATCACACCATTACCATGCCGTAAAGTGACGACAGATATGGTGTCGGGTGTCGTGGGATTTGTAAATAGCCGGTGGCCCATTGAAGGTCAGGGGGAAAGGAGAGCAACGCATCCGCAAGGCAATTACGTTATTGCATCGTGTTGGACTGTGAACATGGGAACAGGGGAATTAAGGAATATATCATAGATATTACTTGCCCGCGCAGTTGACTAGTCTTTATAAAGATGCTCTCCGTGGCCGACGGAGAGTATTATTATAATTTCTAATATTATATGAGACAGAGAGATTAATTATTTAATAATAATATGACTTCGGTCGTGCTGGATCAATTTGTCTGTAAAGCAGCAATCTCTTGAACATCTAACAGAGAAAGTCCAAGCCGAATCTGCTATAAATTAGATATTTTACATTAATGTATTTCACGTTAAAAATGATAAGCGTGCACCAATTACTTATGCCATATTTTTTTGTGTGTACAATATAAAAAGCACACCTTCTGGACCTCTGAACAATTAAATACATATTCCTCGCGACATGCATTGTAGTATATGTGTATAATTTAAGTATTAATATGTTGTATGTATTTATACAAATTATATATACTGCAATATACATAATATATACATTATATGTATATCTCTATATATAATCTTACATTATTGCTTTATAGGTCAAATTTGAATTTACGACTTACCTCGATTAATTAACTACTGAAGTGTGAAATTCACAATGAAAATAATAAGACGAGAACTTGCGAGAATATAAAAAAAAAGTTAAACAAGCGCTAAAGTTTCATTCACATATTACAAGACACAAACAACTAATTTCAAGCCCCGTCCTAAAAAAATCCAAAACATTGTAGTTTCAGTAATGACGGTTAAACAGGTGCAGTATTTTGCTGAACTTTACTGTGATCGTTACGTGTCTCAGTTTACGTTACTGTAATATATTATGTTATGATTATGTATCCATGATTAATGTAAAACCTTTGTCGAATTCAACTGTCAAAACAAGTGAAATATCTCATACTGGTAATTGTGCGTGTTCTAAGGTCGGGCGTAATTCATATTTGATTTGAGCTCATAAAGTATTCCGTGTGCACGAAGTTCAGTTCAAAATATATGAGCAATATTTTTTACTAAAGCGTATACCGGCACCTGTGCTAGATACATTAGACGAATCCATTAATATCTGTATCCTAGAGCAGTACAGAGTTGTTTTATGACTTGACACGGATGTATATAAAGAAAAAAATAAAAATATTTTTTTTTGTACAATATGATTAAACGTTAGTGTTAGATATGCATTTACTGACTCATCTAAATGTAGGATCAATCATCAAATACAGAGAGTAGATGGTATCATAAAGATAATAATTTGTAGCTTAAATATACAAAGTAAACTAAAAAGAATTATGATGTTTGTAACCATTATTACGTCAGAATAAATCTACTATTGGAAAGCTAATCATTTTTTACATTTATATGTAATAGCTTATTTTTTTTGCAAAAAAGCTGCTAAACACAAAACCTTTTAAGCTGCACCGACAAACTTTCCACATAGACAACACGTTAAGATGTGTTCGGAATATTGGCCATATATAAGTATTTCTTTCTATTTAAATGTTTTTGTTCACTCGGGGACACTTCCGAATATATAATCATAGTGCCGAATACTCACAAAAACAAACGTGCGTGCCATCAGTGCCGCCTTTGGGATGACGGCGTGACCCCTGCCACTCGCATTAACGGCTTCAGGAAAGAGAAGAAGCATTTTAACACGAAACAGAACATCACAGCTCTTTTACCCATTTCTGTCGAAGTAGATAGTTTTATTTACACTTTACTACTGTCCATTTGTCTACATAAACAAAAACACTGTATTTTCTACAATAGGCAAAACGGCGTACATTAGCACGTTAGCGCGTAATAAATTCCACTAACAGCTAATACAATCGAAGCGGCATAAAAGGATGCACCAATAAATTAGTATTCGTGCAATTACAAATGGGCCGCGTGAATGCAGATGAAATTAATGAGGTGATAATCAACCGGGACAAAGCCGGGGCTTTGTGAGTCAATGTTTTACTAGCGAGTGCAGAACACGCTACAATTATAAATATTTTAGTTGTTATGAATACCAATTCAGCACATTCTATGATATTTCTTTTTACAATACTTCCTAGCTGTTTCATGCGCGTAAAAACTGTCTCAAAGATAACTCTTCGATTAATGGGGAGGAAGAATATATTTAATTTAAATTAATTTTGTGGAGTAGTTTTTGCGTGTGAAAGAAAAGCACACATAACATACATAAATTATAGTATCATCGTTATTAGCCCGACGATATTTACTGAATCATCACGACCGGTTGGTCCTAGTCGAGTGTCCATCAGGTAGGAGGCGATCGTATTCAATGCCTAATATAGGATAGCTAAAAGAATGGTACCTTCCTACATATAGGCAACTACAGCTCTTGCCGCATGGATAGGCAGTGAGTTGTTCTAATAGAATACACTACCGTCAGTGTAATTAATATTTCAGTTATATAATCTCAGTATTGTGAATCCAAAAACCAGTTAATTGTATATTTAAAGGTCTGCTATAGAAGACATTAACGATAGAACCGGTAATGTGCAATTCAGTTTGCAAGGTGTGGTCGACTTTTTTGTCAGAGTCGTTTGATGACTATAGACGTCCGTATAATTGCTTTGCAGATGTATTGCCCCCCTTTGCTTCTCTTCTCCAAAGTGCCACCGGTTACTCACATAACACGAAACGAATCTGGGACAAACGGTAAAACGGTGCTATTTGCGTGAGAATTACTTTCCCGGTCGTGGCGGACCAATTCGGACGCAGAGCAGAGAGACTAGCGCTACCTCTTACTGGTACTCGTAATAACATTATGTAACTAGTATTAATAAGAACAAAACTTTGCATTGGCAGTCGTTAAAAGACTCTGATTTCTCGTTTGTCGCCTTTGACTATAAAAAAAGGATCATGCTGTGCATATACATTTGTTCTCACCACGAAGCATATCCAAAATATAGAAAGTAGAATAAATCACTCGAATTGTAAGCACCGGTATATCTTCTATATACCGGTGGCACACAAGCTATAACGTTTGGAGTTGATTAAGATTGACAGTGAGGGAAAAACGGCTTATACCGTGATGCTCAAACGTGCCTATAGCAGAAGTGGAAATATAATTAAACACCGGCAGGAAATATTTACTAAAAGTGTATATTCGTCATATTATTTTATAGCGGTTCCAACCCTAGCTAATATTGCCTAACAGGAAATATTTACTAAAAGTGTATATTCGTCATATTATTTTCTAGCGGTTCTAACCCTAGCTAATATTGCCTTTGTAGGACCACGTCCGAGAAGGAACCGACTAAAAGGACTCAGAGGATCTTCTTACCGATACACACAGGTTTAGGCAGAGGTAGTGCCATGCTGCATAGGAGGAGGTAGCGCCATACATAGTGCAGGACACTACATCCTCCTGTGCAAAATGGAAGGTACCTCTCGCTTTTGAGTGTAAAGTGACATCTTCAGGGTCGCGTTTCGTGCGGTTTGTG
>JAFELO010001982.1:17480-44194 GCA_017140195.1 Eumaeus atala
GGGGGGGAATTATGTGAATGTTAATGGGCGTCGGTAGTCGTAAAAAGGCTCCGATAGCTCGTTCGCCCCCCTATTCTATAAAAAAAATAAATACAAAAAACACACATGAACCTCACAGACAAAAAAAATACACTAGCTGTAACACCATACCTTCACAATACTCTTTGTTCCCCATAATATAACAGCAACCCCAAAAGCATACCCCTAATTACAAAAGCATCCCCGCAACATTAATGACCTAGCAATAGGTGCATATCTATATAACATTTCGGTTTAGACGAAAGTCAATTCTATCAATATTAGCCCATTGGAGGGGAAGAGTAAAAAATTGCAACACATCTGCGACAATAAAGCTTCGGTAGCCATCAGAATGCTCCATTTTCTCGTTCTCTCCTTATAAAATTTCCATGAAAGAGGTCAATTTTATGTTTATGTGAGGACAAATATTAAAGCTATAAGGATGATGTCAATCAACACTGTATTAGGCGGGGTGGCGACTTGTGTATTTGGACTTTGTGTATTTAAATGAAAAGTCACTGCCAAATTATGTATAGGTGGAGGCTAATATTATTATCTACATACAAACTAATGGATCGGTAAAGGTTAATCTTATCCAAAAGGTATTTACTGTAAAGGCATAATTTGTCTATTCACTGTTATTTATTTCCAAGTATTCGGGATTAAGTATCATACAGTTAGGTGGTATGGAATTCAAAACGAAGTATGGAAATACATGTGTCCTCAAGGACATCTCTCGTCGCACGCGACACAGCGTGCCAATAATAATCCGGTAGATGCGGTGAGTTATATACAGCTGACTGTAGCCACGGGTTAATGACAAAGAACACGTATGTTGCAGATGTTCCTATCCGCACTACTGCCAGTAATAGTTTTAAGAAACAGAAGTAATAAAAACAACAATAAATCAAGTAATGAACCTTATCGGTTATTTACTATGATGTACAAAGTATTCATTATAATTATTTGACTTTAATAAAGATGACCTGTTTTTGAAGTGATCGTAACGTACGTGACGTCTTAGTAGCGTTGGATCACACAGTAATGTTCGGAATGGGCGGAGCCTTCCAGCGAGAGAGTGTAACAAGCCGTTTCTTTCTCTTGTGATGCGACAGATAATTCAGATACCTGTAGTAATTACGTAAAATGATAAACTTACTTATAGAAAAACAATTTTTTACTATTGAATTAATGTGAGAACGGAGATATTTACTTAGGCCTATATACACCTAGAATTCATGCAGATATGTTGCCCTTCTGTCTTACAATTATTATCCTCAGAAGATTCACGAAACGGGAAATTACAGCTATGGTAGCTATCACTTGCTACTGATGTTATGTAAGCGGAAAATTCCCCTGTCATGTCGGCGTATGACGCTGTAATGTACTAAAGATTTCTTCTTACATGTAGATCAATTATCGTTTTTAAGTGGTAAATATTAAAGAATATAATAAAAACCATAAAATGTATGTGTTTCTGGTTGGACCAGGATTTACTAATTTGTAATAGCCGTTCAATAGTTGAAAGCTAAGCAACT
Source organism: Eumaeus atala (assembly GCA_017140195.1). Classification (NCBI taxonomy): domain Eukaryota; kingdom Metazoa; phylum Arthropoda; class Insecta; order Lepidoptera; family Lycaenidae; genus Eumaeus; species Eumaeus atala. Next base: position 19,037 of record JAFELO010001982.1, read on the forward strand.
AAGTATACGTGGCGAAATAGACGTCAAAAGTAGTGTAACCGCCAGTGTTTATCTAGTCATCGTGATAAATTCATGTGCTTTATCACAATTGTTATTTATGAAAGTCATAAGACAAAACGAGAGCGTTGTCATGCAAATGCTTTGCTCTATTTTACTCCTCTTGGCTACTCAAAAACTGCTCTAAAAGCCACAGCAAAGCTGTCATTTTATGGCTGTGTTATATGAATGAATGGCACCGCCCCAATCCTGTCAATCCATTTTGGCTTCAATGCGGCATGGTACTTAAAATAGTAGGTATTACCTCTAACTATAATGAGTTATTATTAATATTATCATGAGTTATATTCACTGATCACATCCACGCAACCTTACGCCGCTCCTGCTTGTAACATCGAAGAAATTTTTCAAATCGGAGTAAGTAGTTCCTGACTTAATGACCACACAAAAAGCTCTTCAGCTTTGTAATATAAGTATAGATTAATGGTAGGGTCATTGTAAGACAGAATTGATACAGTTCAAATTCAAAACTAATTAGTGATTTTAATGAAGCCCTAGCTAAACAGCTTCCGGGTGAATTTAGAGATGATTAATAGTCTAATTAGATTACAATTAAGGAAACATACGAATAAGTAAGTGCGTTTTCAGTTATGTTTGCCAGCTATCTTAAATTATGCGGGTTTTGAACAGTATCTACACTGTATTGTATTTTATGGAATAGGGTGGCAAACGGGTCATCGCACCCATTTGGTCACTGCCTTGGTCCAATAATATTCCATTATGTATATGCGTATCCTCGTTCACTATATTCCCCCTAATGCGCCTCCAACCTCTCACAAACGATATCATGTTAGCGAAAGATACCTCTCCAGTTGTGTTGATCAAATTCGGCTGGTACACATCATTAAAATAAAACTACTTTTACGGATTTTATCGCGGTTTATTTAATTATTTATCTTGCCCGACGCCTAGACATCAATATGGTATACATCACGTTTAATATCAGCTATATGTTTCAAATCTTCGGTCTTTACTAAATCTGCAGTCTGCGAACCCACTGAGGTTTTTCTGTGTCGTTATATTTGATGTTATAAAGCAAAAATCCTCGCGAAAGGAAACATATTCCTTCTAAGGAAGATTCGTGAGAAAAAAGTTCAATAAGAAGATGACTTGGTGTTTCCTTCTGCTTGGGATCCCGTTATGAACATAATCAACTCAAAAACCAAACGCACATACACAGATGTAAGATACAATAGATTTTTTGCGCTAAACGGAAAAACTAATTAGTTATAAAAAAATCGGGGACTTTTAATAACTTGAGACATCAGGACAACTGACATTCCAATCCACCTATGACCAATAGTTGCTGTAGAGCGTCTGAAATACTTAAATAAATCCAGACAAAATACGTTAGAGTAGTTTTATTATAATGTTTCGTGTCAACTTAAGAGCTCTACTTTTTATATTATAGCGGGACAACCATGCAGTAGTAGTTAGAAGAAGTAGCGGAACCTTTTAGTGGCCACCAACGATCACGAGAATCCACAATAAGCCATGCCAATGCGTTGTCCTCCTTTCTTTAGATTGTACGATTCGTATTACGATTGTAGGTACAATTCCCATCTGAGGTGTATAGGACAAACAACAAAATAAATTTTTTCATCTGTGTTCAGACTTCAAACAGTTCACAAATCAGTCCGTATGGCGTTCGGTACAAAGAAATACCTTTTAGGGCGTTATTTATATAGGTATTTTCGGATCGAGACGCGAGTTGCTGTGTATGTTTTGGGAAAGTAATGTGGGCATGAATACACGATTTAGGAGCTTCGGATTTGTGGAAATTAATGGGTGTTTTAGTTCATATTTATTTCACACATTTCAAATGTATTTCTGGGAGGATAAGCGTATTTTGATGATATAAATGCATATAAATAGAGTTTACTAGTGAGACTTGATCTCATGGATATGCGCCATAATAGTAATAACCATATAAATTGTGGCGGCTATAAGCTGTTCTAATTTATGCTTTATCACACGATACGAGTATACAGAACAAAGAGCAATATGACAAGGTGTGAATGTATTCAAATCAGACATATGTTTGTCGGACAAAATTTTGCATATGTTCGTGCTTGTGAGTCTTCGGAGACTTGCAAATATTTCGGAATTCAAAAAATGAAACTGTCAGCTAAATTACAATTACAAATAAAAGAGATTGTAGAAGTATAACTTAACAGTCTGAATATTGAAATAAAATCCCTAAATGGCAGATAAAATTAATTTAATGGATGAATTCGAACTAAAAATTTTATCGGATTTCAATTAAACAGTTCTTATAATAGTACAGTTCCCGATACTATAGGGTATTGTCCAGATGCCTTTTTATGTGTTCCCCAAATGTAACATTCGTTGAAGCATATTGTAGTCTGTCCAAGTTAGATGCGTGTGGCAAAGGTCGTCTTGGTTCTTAACAGGCGTCATGCCAATTGTTCAAATTCCAATAGCTTATATTTGTTATTTTTATTTTCCTTGTCACTGAGTGAATGGCTGATAGGACAACTCACAGGTGAAACTACTGCATCTACCTAGAAACTTGAAATTTGCTACATAGGTTCCTCTTATGACATAAGTGAGCACTAAAGGATTTAAAGAAACTCAACCCCTAGTTTTACTGTAATGTTATCGCATAAACTTAAGACATCACTGCATACCTTCTGTAAGATTTATACAGATTCGTGTCGGATATTTGTAAAGACGCTAAAACATTAAACACTTCTAGTATAATCTCATTGATTTTATTCGCTCACCAAACTAATGTGAGTATTTTGTTTATTCGTAAACATAAACAGGCCTTTATACTACGTTTAAGCGATATTTCGTTTACAACTGCCTCCACTTGTGCCAGTTTTATGTTGGCCATGTGTTCTTACTGTTTATATCCATTGATTGCAAAAGATGTTGTTACTACGCCGATACTGCTCAAATTTGCTTACAAATATTTGCAATCCCTTTTTGATGTATTTTGAATTTGCCTCTTGTAAAACAAACAAGGTATATATACGTGCCAAAATGATCCGAATATTTCAGTCCGGTGTGCGCCATACAAGGTAATCCCATGAAAAACATAACACATTCGAATCATACAGATGTAGAATTCGATGAACAGACGTTCAGACTACAAAATATATCTTTCTTGGCACAAAATACAAATTTATTAGTTTTTATGTAATAAGGTATGTATATTTTATCATTTATAAAAAAAAACAGACGAATATAAACACACTATGCCCTAACCCCCATCGTCCCCCCCTATCCTCTCCGTCGGTATCCCGATTTCAACTTGTACGTTTTTTGTTAAACACTGTTACAGATTTCTTTTTACAGGCACAATAGGTAGATAATGAATGGTTCTATATAACTAATAAATTACTATAAAACGAAAATATCACTACAGAATATTGTAAAAAAATTTAGAGTATCCATAGTCCATATTTTCTAAAAAATAATATTCTAAAATTATTTATTTTTAATCACTCGTGTATGATAAAAGTAAACAGTTGTTAATTGATCATATATATTGCATAACTTCGACAATATAATTAAAATATTTTACGGATAGAAAAACCACGGAAATTATTTAAATCGGCGTTTGTCTGAAGCAATGTACGTAAATGTACTCGTATGTGTTGAAATTTTTAAATGTTATAATGTCAAATTTGATGTGCCTGTATTTTATTTATTCAGAATCAGCATCGAGTAATGAATAACCTGCACTGTTATGTGCAGATTTTTAAAAATCACCATTTATAAATGAAAATAAACAAGTAAGTCAGTCAAGTAGGTAGTCTTTTGATAGTCGCTAACGCCAGTGAATAGCCACGTCAGCGTGAGGATCGCGGTCGTGCGGTATTTTTATCGATTTATTTCAGGCGTCATTGACCCATAAGTCTTACTTAAAAACTACATACATACTAAGTACCTATAATATTGTACTCAAGCAAAATTTGAAATTAACCTTTAATAATACAGGTATTTTTTTTTACATTAAACAGAAGCATGCATTATTTTCATATACATGGATGGATATCGAATACGTATAGCGAAAAGTAGAGAGCATAGTGTGAAATGTCCATGACAGGACTGCACCACTTGCACCACGACATATACAGTATATATACTATCTGTATTTACTAAACCGGTGCAAAGTGAGTTATCATAAATAGTCATTAATCCACTGCAGTGATCCTTGGCGTTAATTGGACGCAACTGGATAAACAAGCTGTAACATAACACGCTAACAGTGTTTCATGCAAATGCAGCGGCCCTCAAGTAATAAAATACGTTCACACAATACTAGCAGTGTCTCGCGGTTTTACCCGCGTGGAGTACGCGTCATATCCCCAAAAACGCGTCCTCGGAGAGTGGAGTAAAGTCGGTATTAGCGGATATCTGCATTTTCGTTCTGCATATGTGCACGCCGCAATCGCACCAAGTGGTCTTGTGCGGTTTGTGACTGGCCGGTGGCTCATTGGAGGGGATGAGGTGAGAGGGGTAACGCATCTGCATAAATGTAAATAGTCGTCAAAAGGCGTCTGCATGAGAACTATAATGTGGAAGTCTATGGGCGTTAGCAGCTGTCTAAGGGTTCAATTGCTCGTTTCCGTCTTTTATTATAAAAAAAAAACATGATACCACCTTAAAACTAATAGATATACCAGATAGTTTTTTATAGAATAGGGGGAAAAAGAGCAATCGGCGACTTTTCATAACTACCGTCACCCATGAACATCCACATAATTACAATGCCGATGCGTTACCCGTCTTCCCCCCACCTCAATGGGCCACCGGTTACTCACAAACCGCACGAGACGAGCGACCATTTGGTGCGATTGCGGCGTGCACATATGCGAACAAAAATGCAGATATCCGCTAAGACCGATATATACCTTACGGCGGTATTCTGTGAACGAGAGGTACCTCCCCGGTCGTGCCGGTCCAATTCCGTGCACTGTGCATGGCACTACCTCTTCGTATGCAGCACGGCACTACCTCTTCCTAAAGTTTAGTCTTTAATATTAAATACGTATCATATTGCTTCATAATCTGAAATAATAAGGATATTCAAGTTCGATTCGTGTAGACCGTGGAGGAGATTCGATACTCTTGCCCACCATCTATCTCGGTTGCCTATATTAGCATATTGACTTTTAGTTCAGTTCTCTGTTGGATTACTAAATTTGAATCTGAATCTTCTTAGATAATGAGCAAACTATAAATTCTGAATAGATGTAACTACTAAGCGTGTTAATATTAAACTTGGTGAGCAATATTCTACGAACCATGTTAATTGGGATGACTGGTGGAATGTTGCACACAAATTTTGTCAACTATTATAATATGTGTCATCATTTTCCGAAGTAATGTCAGGATACTATTAAGTGGTTATTATTATAATACATGAAGGTTAATTGTCGTCTAAAATAGGAGACACTTTAGATACTGTGTGTGTAGATTCTTGAATATAGTTTGCTTGAAAGCTTTTGAAACGTCGAGCTAATTAAGGAACTAAATGAACCGCGATAAATGCTGTTTTATTGTAATAACATTTGTTTAAAGTAACTACTGTATCAATGGGAAATAAAAAATCTGTATGAATTGTGACGTTTGACACTCGGCCCCCTCCGCTTGCCCCCGTTTGCGTGAAGATGTATCCAGGTATGTATTATCAGAACTATACCTTAATTGAAACAGGAAAATTGTATAATTGGTTCCGAATTAGCTAACAATGATTATTCAGGCAGTCCGTTCTGACCGCCTGAAGAATCAGTTGATTTCATGATATTCTTAAGTCTACAGAAATATTCGCAGGATCAAAAACGTCGTTTCTCTTACACAATCAAAGCATATGTAGAGCAGTAAAGAGCTTAGATAAGAAACAAAGAAAAAAAGCTTATTTATATAATATAAGTATTTTTGTAATAAAGTATATTACAAAATATAATTTAAGAAGCATTGTGCGAAATATATGTGTCATGAACTTATTAATTCAAAGATACTCCTACAACAGTATATATAACAGTCTAAGATAGTGACTCCATGTCATAGGAATGCACTCCACGGATACGTCAAGCTCGAGCATGCACAATGATATCATAACAGCTGTTAGCAACAAATTCGAGGTGAATCTGCTGAGTGATGCGACGTGTTCTTAAATTCTTAGCTAGTCAGTTTTATGTTGTTATTTTCCGAATAAAACTATATATAATATTTTTATGTCCTATCCGAATTTCTCCAACTGTGGAGACTAGCCAGTAGGCTGCGTGGTAACGCAAGACATTTTATAGAACACAAGTGTGTGCGCAGGCATAAGTACACTCAGTTCCCTCATTCTCCTACGATACGACCGCAAAGAAATCAGGCGCAGTATCGATTGTTTAACCTTCTATCACGTGGGTGTGCACACCAATTACCTGGCTTCGGACTGTTATCGAAAATTGAAAAAAACCCAATAATACTTTGGTCCGCCCCGGGATTCGAACCCAGGACTTCACGGCTGTGGACGTCGTGCTCAATGCAAGACCACGAGACAGTCACATACTTATAGCCTTATAGTGTATCTATATCTTATTTATATTAGATATATAATAGATGTATTAATAATTAGATATATATAAAATAGGTATCTAATTAGTTGATATCTTTCGATGTCATCGAAAAGACATCAACATAATTGTTATGTAGTTTAGTTGACCTCCTACCCTGGTTTCCTCCTACGGGCCGTTAGAAACCGTCACTATGCGCTGGTGTGTTCTGATCAATACGTAAATTACCGGTAATGCCGGCTCAGCAGGGCTGCAAGGTAGCTTGACATTGCCTCTTACTAAAATACTATATGAACTGCCCCACCATGGTTCACTCTCGGTACCCCACTTATAAGAAGAGGGGACCCACGAGCAACAGGAAGTGGCGCTTTTGCGCACGGAGCAAGGGGTGAGGATGGGTACCTCAGCCCATTGCACTGTCCCAAAGTCGGTGGGGTTGTCTTGTAGTGATGGGCAACCCCATCTGTGGGGATGGAGTTGGTCCCTTAGGGGGCTGACTGGCCGTCGAGGTGCCCTGATGTTTATTGTTCCGGGGCACATCACCATGGGCGGCACTGGTGGCACTCGCGGTGGTTTTTGTGGGTATTCGGCACTATCATGTGCCGCGAGTCCCACACAGCACTGGATCCCACACAGGGCCGGTGGTGGCGCGTAAATGCGTTTCCCCGCATCAAAAAAAAAAAAACTATATGAACTTTAAGTGACTTTAAATCTTTTCAGACACGGTAGCTAATGGTCCGATGTACTTAATAAAACTACAATAAAACGAAAATATTGCATAAGTACATAGTAAATTTTGTGTCATTGTTTTCAGAAAATATGTTCACCGCATGAAACTGATGCAGGCTCGTGCCCGCAGAGGTCAAGGACCCCGGGCGCCCCGGCTGTGTGAGCGAGACACGGTTGCTCGGTCTAGGTATCCACACAGTAAGAATTTAAAAAAGAAATTGGGTCAAATTTTAGGTACCTATTTTTTACATATTCGGATTTAGAATTGAGTACTCAATACGCGCCATGATTTTGGACAGTGTCTTAACAGAATATTCCGTATATTAAAATAAAACTACTTCTACAGATTTTATCACGGTTTATTTAATTACAGCCAGATATAATAAGTACTGCTTGCGATAATCGGAACAATTAAATAATTATAATTTTTGGATACCTTTAATAAGTTGTGACATCAAGACATCTGTCATCTCAGTCTACCCGTGACCATGGTTGCTGTGAGGCTTCTGAAACGTGGGCTAGTTAAATAATTAAATAGGCTGCGATAAAAGTGGTTGTATTGTAATGAGTAACATTCGCGTATACTTAAGACATCAACATTCTGCATATTATTCGTTATAAAGGAAACCTTATCAAAAGAAGAATCATAATATACTAATGCGAAGGCTGGTCGCGAATATGTCAATAACTCATAGGTAGCATATTTTAGGTCGATAGTTCTATTAATGGTTGTATTAATTTGATAAAGCTATAGGAGTATACTATGAAAATGCTGTATGAACTGGCGCTATGAAAATATTGTGAAATCCACCTTTAGGTATACAGGCATCAAAGTTATAATTCAGTCATGCGTTTGCGTTCCAGGTTAAAATCATGTCATACAAACGTCCTTTCAGAGAGCAAATAAAGGCTAACAAGTCGTCAAAGGCTCATCGCACGTGTTCTCAGTATCGTGTTTTGATGTTAATAGCATTTTCAATATATTCCTAGGAATTTGGATTTTTCCAAACAAATCGAATTGCAATTGCATATGACCTGAATAAGGCATTTGTATTTTTTGTGGTCCAACAACAACGAAAATCCAAATCAAGAGAGAATGAAGAGCTTCGGGATAGTTATGAAACATAGGGGCACATATAGGAGGACAAACCAGCTATCTCATTAATTTGGTGACTACCAGCGCGTAATTATATTCACGCGATTGCCGCTTTGCCTCTCTTACACTCCATACCCCCAATGCCCATTGGGGGTATGGAGTTGGAGTGTAAAAATGGCTTATAACAAACTGTTGTTTTTGAGTAGCTGATGGCCCATTGGGAGGGAAGGTGAAAAGGAGGGCACCGCATCGGCATAATTATACTGATATTCATGGGCGTTGGTAGTCGTACAAAGGCTCCGATTTCTCGTTTGTCCCCCATACTATCAAAAAAGGCGTATCATCCATCTCCACCATCCGCCCATTTCCTCGGTACTGGCATAACTCTGCAATGCAACACACGCTACTTCATACGACCAAATTATATTATATCAGCAATCGATCCCAGCTTCACACGGATATTTCACAAAGTATGGCGAAAATTGATTCATTTATATAAATATAAAAAATGTTAATTTATATTTCGGCCTCGTAATAATTACGCGTTACCATGACAACAACAAAATCATTTTATGACAGTCCAGCGTCTGGCGGGACTGCAGAATTATTGACTTCTGCTGTTATATAACGATTTACTTTGTATATTCTTTTCCATTATCATTGTGATTACATTATCGATTTTTTAATTGATCTAAATATTTCTAAAATGTCTACAGAAGAACCAGACTAGCCTTACGCGATCGACACTATGTTTGTGAATGGGTAAACTTGAATCCAGGAAATCAGCAAATGAACTTGTTTTAGTGAAATCCTTACGTAAACTGCCAATGGATACCTCGGATATCGCTGGGATGGGGACCTCAGGGGCTATGAATAGTGGAGTCCGACTCTGGACCATCTGCACCGTAAGCTCAAGGCCGCACGGCGATGTTGGCAAAACTCGAGACGAGGAAATCGCACAGGCGATATCTCACTGCAGGAAGCCCTACGTATAGCCAGACAAGAATACAAAGTGGTCATGAAAGATGCTGAAATTAAGCATTCTATAGATATTGCCGGGATGCGAAATGAAAATCTTTGGGGTTTGGCATACCGAGCCGCAACTGGTAGATCTCGCCCTCGGAGGAATGTCATTCATGGCGAAAAACTCCTAGAAGGTTATTCTGATAACATCGAAACTGCTTTGCATCAACTCATGAACTCCCTAAGCCTAGATGATACAACAGAAATTGATAACAGCTATCACCGACAAGTGCGAGAGGCGGCTGCATGCTCACCTACCGGTAGGCCTACAGGTCATGCTGCGGTGCGGCACTACCAGTATTGGCTGGCGTTCTGCATGCCGATCTGGAGGCTTTTCGAGCGGGACGCAGGAGGAGTACGTGGGCTCAGGAGCAAGGATCGTTTGAAAAAGAAAAGCGCTATCGCGGATGACGTCATCTCCACTTGGCAGTCATGCTGGGCCGCGTGTAGCGACGGTGTGGAAGCAATAGGTGGAATCTGAGTACGTTATTTCACAGATACTAACAGGGCACGGGTACTTTAGAGGTCGCCTGCATAGGAAGGCGTTATGTGACCTGCCATCATGTCCTTGCGGCCATGAAGCTGAAACCAGAGACCATGTACTGTGAGAACGTGACTTGTACAAAAACGAGCGAAACACCATGTTGGACGGCATCGAACGGAAGACAGTGGACCCACTCTGTGACCAGGATTTGTTCGCAACGGTCTGACAAGGCCGATGACAACTTCTATCTTTGTGGTGTCAGGCCCCAGAAAGGGGAGTGTGAAACAACGAGAGGGCACTTAAATAATGTGTAGGGAGACTTAAATAATGTGTAGGGAGAATTGACTGTTGGGGAACAGAGCCGGTGAGCAAACCCCCGTACATCTTCCATGATTCGCTCCATATACCGAGAGGTGGGTAGGAGCATGGGTGGAGGTGGGTAAGTATTATTATCATGGCCAAATGGACCGACACGTCTTTCCTCCCTCGAATCTGATGTCTGGGGCTGCTCGCGTGCAGTAGCTAAAATGGCTTCGGCACTGAGGTGAAAGCTTGGCTCATGGAGAGGATCACGCCTGAGGGGCCCGTCAGCCTCTAACGGGTGAAAGAACTCACGCGCGGTAGTCTCGAAATACGTAACCGATACGACAGTGTTATTTGAGCTATGCAAATCACGAATCGTATTGGAATTAGTCCTTACACTGAAGGTGTCGTTTGGACTGTTCGTATTCGAACGTTTGTGCTGTTGTCTGACTTGACAATGAAAAGTGAGAGAAAGTTTAGGCAAGTGTCGATGTAAATTTCAGGAAAGGTATGTCCCGTTAGTTCGGACATGTAGAAAAATATAACAGCTGGAAGGGTCACAAGACGGATGTAAAATGCGAATTTGGAATAATGTAGGTACCGGGGAAGACTATCTCTGACATAACTTGATTAAATTGATGTTGAGGTGGTGTTAAGTTTATTGTCCGGGAGCCGCTCGTTAATAACGTGGAAGCGATCGGAAGTGTATCAACGAAGGTGGCATACCCAATCCTCAGAATTACCAAAGGGTATATGTTGAAGGTTATACAGGTCTACGCCCCAACTTCGACAGACTTTGACGACTAGGTGGAATCAATGTACGAGGATATCTCGACAGCCACCCAGAGCTCAACAACGCGTTACACGGTGGTGACGAGCGAAAGTCGGAGATGAGCTGAAAATAGGTAAACTTGGTGTTGACAGACAGGCGTAATTCCAGGGGTCAGCGATTAGCTGATTTTGTGGAGAAAAATACTCTATATGATGAACTCTTTCTTCAAGAAGAAAACACATCGCAAATGAACCTGGATTAGACCAGATCAAATGACGAGAAACGAGATTGACTTCCTTTTGTTAACCTGGCACCACATAATTAAAACCATATACCAGGTACCAGGCACATTAAATATATACACAAAGCTTACGGTTAATGAAGTACACTTCGTCCAATCCCATTCCAATGCCAGAACCCCAAAAATATTCAGATCGAACTCCAAAATCGCTTTCAATGCCTGGCTGAATGCGAATCTCAAGATTTAAAGAATAGGTTTGTATATGCTGTACAAGAGGTGGGGTCCAAGTTCTATAGGATAAGGAGCAAGAAAAAAAACTAGAAAACTCACAGACCCTTCTCTCAAACTTATAGGCGAGTGAGGTGAAATGCGGTTTCAGTCTTCAGTGGATATGAAAAAGTGCAGGGAGCTAAAGTCTCCAAAGCGTTGCGGACATACCTGCGTTCCTTTTAAACCAGGTAGATTGAAAAGCGCTCAGCTTAACATAGATTCATTCAATTCTAAAAGTGAAATCTACCCACATTATTTAGTTAAGTTCTAACCTAATGCGTTAAATAGTCGTGATTCTATCATTTTCTTAACAAATCAATCGGACATAGTTTCTGCAAATCGTGCCGTCTCTAAATACCTGCTTAGGAAGGGGTTATCAGCGAAACCCATCCACGTTGATAAGGTTAGTAATTTTAGAAGATTCTGTTCTGTCTTTTTCATCCGTCAAAAATGTATGGCAGAATTCAAGCGTGGTAGAGAGTGTGTGAAAGATGAACCCCGCTCTGGAAGGCCTTCAACGTCTACTACAGACAAAAATATAAAAAAAATTACTTGATTTAATCATGGGGGAACGAAGATTAAAAAAGTGGAAACAAAGCCGAGATTACAGGCATCTCTTATGAACGGACTCAAAACATCATAGTCGACGAATTGGTTTTCCACAAGGCGTGTCTGCGAGGTGGGCTTTGCGACTACTTTCAATTGAACAAAAAAGGACACGACTGACTATTTCACGTGATTGTTCAGAGTTGTTTGAAGCCGATGTAGATGATCTCTTGAATCGGTTTGTTACAATGGACGAAACATGGGTTCATTATTGTACGCCAGAAACAAAACAATAATCGAAACAGTGAAGACCTGGTTCAGCACCCCCTTAGAGGCTTAGGCGATTTTGTCAGCAAATAAGGTATTGGCTTGTATATATGGAATAATTTTTTTTAACGGTCTAAATGCCTTAAATTGAAGATGGTAAAAGTGTATCGATCTTGACGGTGATTGTGTAGAAAAATAAAAATGTAACTGACTTAACAATTTTTTATTTTCTTGGTTTGGCCGAATACCACACTCGTACCTCACATATTAAAGAGATAATAGAGCAAAATATGGGCTCTTAGTTGTTCGATAGGGATCTGTCTATTGGCTAGACCCAGCTGATGAAACTGAGGACCGAAGATGGCACCGTAACTTCATCCAGGGCTGAAGTTATGACAGAGATGGAGAAGTTCTATGGACAGCTGTATCATTCAACACGACCTGTTGTTTTCTTGCTCAAAGATCCCAGAGCCAAACTCACCCGACATTATACCGAAGATATCCCGGACGTCAGCCTGACGAGATTAGAATGACTGTGCGACAACTGAAGTACACGCTGCATCAGGTTATATGAAAAACGGAAGAATATAATCGAGACTTTTCCGCTAAAAGTGGGCTTTTTAAGAGGCTCAGACTCACTCAGCATGCTATGGAAAGAGCTTTGTTTGTTATTTCTCCGAATTTCTGAAATCCGCAAGAGAACCAGGGTAGCCGATATAGCTCAGAGAATCAGTAAGCTGAAGTGGAAACGGGCAGGCCAAATTGCCCGCAGAACCGATAACTGTTGGGGAAGAAAGGTTCTCGAGTGGCGATCCCACACTGGAAGGCGGCCTCCTACCCGTTGGACTGACGATTTGGTTAAAGTTATGGGGATCCGCTGGATGCAAGTGACTTGTGGCCGTGACTTGTGACGTCGTTCAGCTGAAAAAAGAATAAATTGTTTTATAATTGCAAATAACCTGTATTACTTTTACAGTGAGTTAGTTTAATACACAAATATAAAGCAATTGACATTATTAAAGCTTTTTCGAAGTAGTCTCCATTGGCTGTAATAGAGTCCTTTAAACTTTGAGGCCAGTGATCAATAGAGGCGCGCACTCCGTCCATGGGTAAATTCTGTACTACCAATCGTATGGATTGTTTTAGAGACTCAAAACTATCATTGCGTATAGAGGCGCACTGTACACTCTCAAACGGACTATAAATCGTAATCCAGATAATTAAGGTCGCGACTAGATAATGCGTGCTCTCCAGCTCTGATCAAGTCCGGAACGTGCGTTTTGACCAAGATTAGGTGGGTCGAGCTTTAAGATCTGGCATTGATGTAAGGATCATAATTGGTAATTGAACATGGTGTTTCGAAGCGGTTTAACTACCTTTTCAAGAATACTGTCTTGATACACTTGTGCCGATGTTTTGATACCTGTATCATAAAAGTATAGCTCAATCATTCCTTTATAGCTGACACCCCACCAAACAATCTCTGAAGCCGGATACTGCCCATGTTGCACTTTTGTTTGTTAAAATGTTGCTCAATTGTAAAAAAATTGTCAACCGTAATATTTTTTCTGCGAATCGCTTCAGTAGTTGTTTCGTTTTTTTCCACGCTATTTATCTTTAATTTGTCGGTTAAAAAGTGACCAGTATGTCTCCAATACGCAGCAAGTCATTCCCCTAGACAAAAAGAGATAACTTTTTGCCTTCGGGCAGGATTTCTTCGAATTCTTTCCCTTACTCTTTTGAACATCTTTTTGGTACGAGCAAGTCTCATTGTACAAATTACAGGTACAGAACATTTGTCTAATACCAAGTTTATAGAGAGTTTAAAAAAATTCATTGCGCTCCACACTGTGCGCTTTATCACCCCACTACATTATATCGCAAAATATTGTACAATGCATTGGCGACAAAATGAGAAAACACAGTGAACAATCATATAAATGACCAAATCCAAATTCAAATGTAACAGTATTTATGGCCAGTCTAAATATTTTATGAAATGAAAATATAAATACACATTTCAGCTCTATTAGACTTATCTGTTGGATTGCGATCAGACGTGTGAGTTATTTATAAAGTATTGTGTTCGGAGTCCATCATCAGTCATCCACGGGTGGAGACCATCCGTAAAAGTAATTTTATTGTAAAGTATTCATTGGTTTGTCTGCTTTCTTTAACAGTACTCCGTTTTTACTGTACAATTATAATTTGGCAACACTGGCTTTTTCGTGTCAGTCTTACGCTAGCGTTTGATTTTTTTTTCTTTCCTTTTTGAATGGCGCCGCGTGAAATTGAGGCCAGTTTCATGTATGTATGCACAAGTTTTCGTTTTCACTTTGCTTTGCAACTGTTTGTATTTCTCCAGTAGTCGTCGTTTAATTTGACAACGTGTGTAGTTTGATGTTTTAACTTGGCTTTGATTACAGCTGTGAAATGAAATCACAGTCATTTCCTCAACCCGCTAGCTTGCACTGTTGAATATGAACCTTTCACAAAATCTTTTGTTAAATTTATTCAGGAGACCATAAGAGCAATATTTGTGAAGAAATTTTAGATTTCTGTACCGATGTATGACGTAGCATTCTTGCTTTTATAAATTCATGATGTACTCTGTATAGCCTATTGTTATAGTATGACATGTCGCCTGATATGCAAATATCTAAGATGTTTTAATGAACAATAGCATGTATACTGGATTCGATCTAGGTGTTAAAAACTTTCAATGCCTTCGTAAAATTAATACTACTAAGAACATAAGATGTACCTATTAACTGGTCCTTAATTAATAATGTGGCATGGCAATGCCTATGTATAAAATGTAGGAGTTTTGCATATAGTTACGACACCTTTAAAATATGTACATACGGATGACGTTGATGTGTCTCTCGGGGATTTGAAAATAAATGATTTTTCAATACAGTATTAAATTTTTATTATGCCTACTAATATTCAAATTATTGTTTTCTTGGAACGAATTTCCTTGTCGCGCGCTGCGCTGGAGGCAAGACAGAAAGAAGTCAGATGAAAAGTTGTAATGATAATTTTTGATATAGTGAGCCGTATGGCCTGCGCATGTTTCTCTGTCTTTCTCCCTCGGTCTCTTTCTCATAGAAAGGAAGCAATTATTGCCGTTCCGTCTTCCTACTTTGCTTTGAACAGCGTAGTGTCGCGAAGAATATTTTTTTTTTGTTAAACTTACACAGGTTTTTTATACAACATAAAAAATATGATTATTACTACTACGATTCCTCTACTAACTAATCGAAAGGAACTTCGTTCCATCCTATTGTTCCTTGACACCTCTCATTGTCTTTTTAATTTCTGCTTGTTATCAGATTTGTAACAACTTTTACTGGAATATTTAGGAGTTTATAAACATAAAAAGGCGAAGACAAGACAGGTCGCTAATTAATACTTTTCACATTTACAATAATAAATGTAATAAGTAAATTAATGAAAATTTAGTGATGACATGTATATGAATGTTTAATAGAACATCTGGACTATATAAAGAGTACAGTGGACAGATTCAGCGCGTGAGCACTGAGCAGTAACGTAATATGAGGCACTGAAATAACAAACGGACATACAAATTACACCGTGAATGATTCATAGAAAAAAATATTTATATGTCCGTGTGAATCTATTTCAGTACAGCTGATGGATAGTAGCAATTCACTTTATTTATTGGTTTACCGAAAAAAAAAAATTGGGACGATTGGTTAAAATTTAACGGCTATAATTTAACAGTACACAAGCTTTCCGTATTGATAAATTTGGTGTTTGTAACTGGCCTTTTATGTGGTATCCGTTTCTCGACTGACATTTTTCATGATTTTTAGGAGAGTTGGAAAGTCTGTAGATTCTTCTATCAGATTATGTGAACTGCTAGTATTATAGAAATAACAGTAAATAGCATTTTAATTATTGCCTAAACGTAATAAGGAGTTATATGAAATAATTATGCCTAATGCCCTAATTGTGCCGGACTTGCTATATGCGCCTGACGGACAATTTGTGCTTGATGCACTATTTGTGCCTGACGCGCTATGTTTGCTTGACGCACTATTTGTGCGTGAAGCTCTGCGACTGCGCATTCGTGTCATTTCGAATTGAAGCAGCAAAGGGAATATGTAAGTGCATTAGAGGCATATGACATTAATTGTTTTTATTGTAATAAAAAACTCTGACTTTGTTTCGTAGGTTCATCTCAAGTCAGAACTTAAACCTTCAAAACGAATTTTTTTATAATTCCAATTAGAAGTGAAACTATTTACACTGCCTATATCACCCTACATACATAGGGATCCAAAATGCATAACATAATTTGCTTCCAGTATGTCCTATACTTTTTTTTTTGTTGACGCGGGGAAACGCATTTACGCGCCTTCACTGGCCCTGGGTGGGTCCAGTGGTGTGTGGGGCTCGCGGCACATTATATAGTGCCGAATACCCACAAAAACCACCGCGAGTGCCACCAGTGCCGTCTTTGATGAGGTGTCCCGGAACAACAAATCATCAGGGCACATCGACGGCAAGTCAGCCCCCGACCCGACCGACGCCACCTCCACAGATGGTGTTGTCCCGCACCACAGGACATCCCCACCGACTTTGGGACAGTGTAATGAGGTGAGGTTCCCATCCTCGCCCCTTGCCTCGTGCGCAAATGAGCCGCCACTTCTTGCTCTTTTGTCCCCTCTTCTTATAAGAGGAGTACAAAGAGCGGCACCTCCTCCTGCTCTTAAGTCCCCTCTTCTTATAGGAGGGGTACCAAGAGCCGCCACCTCCTCGGTTCAATTGGCTTCGCCCAAGGTGTCTACTGAGCCCCACCGCCACGACAAGGCTTGAACCATGGTGGGGAGTATGTCCTATCCATTATTGATAAGCATTTACTAAGTCTGTGAGAAGTTAAGTATAAGACTAGTGCCTATGCCATGACATTTATTTTAAAACAAATTGTGTGTTTTACCCGCATTAAGCCTATCTCAAGGGAACCATTAATTTTTGTAGCTTACACCTTGCTAGGAAATTTTCGAAACAAATTAGTAACAAAGGAGGTTTTTAAGTTTGCATCAAAATCTGTTAACTAAACATATTTCACGTCAAACAGCTTTCTAAAAATTGTTAGAACGTTTTCGATTATTGATTCTAAGTATTTCCAGCAAACACTTTCGCATGTTTTACAGCACAAACTTTTGACCCTTTTTAGCTTGATTATTATATACATTATTATACAAAAAGTATGATTTGCTTGCTAAATTGAAGGTCTGGTTGGTTATGTTTATTTTCGGGTTAATACTAGATGTCTATATAGTCCATAATTAATTAGCCGTTTCATACAAACCTCCGCGAATTTGTAGCAGTTTCAGGTGTTTGTTAAGTAAATACTGAGTTCAAAACGTTGATGTTTCTAATAAATCTGGCAACAGCACATGAAAATTATCATGATTCCCCTTTGTTCCCGTCTCCCTGGTTTCCATTAACATAATTTGTTTCTTGTATTTGAATTAATTATATCTGTGTACTTTGTTATGGAAACGTAATAATTAGGCGCGCCTTTTGTGCGCAGGAATGGCCAATTATTTGTGTTATACATCGCACGCATCTATTAGACAATATGAAGATTATGTTGTCCCTTGCACACTTCGTTGATTCGAATTTTGTCCCTATGTAGCGGGAGAAAAAACAGGGATAAAGGTTTAAACTTTCGGAGTTGGTCTGAGTTAAATTATTGCTATAGATTTAATACCTAAGAAATATATATAAATATTATTGTTGTAAATAATGTTTATTAATAATAAATAATTCAGCGTCCATAATTTTATTTTAAAAAAATAAATTTATATTGAAATCATTAGAACTAAATATATGTATCATTAATAACATAACATGCATGAATCTATTTTAATTCGAGTTAAATATAACTTAACATTGTAAATAATTTTACCTGATAATGCTGTCACCTAAAACCATCAGAAGTGTCGATGTAATCTTATTGTGATGATGTGTCAACGCATGAAGGTACTGCTGGTGTACTTTCGCAATAAAATTAAAATAAGATAAAATAGAACGTGCTACGTAGAAGGAAAGAAAGCACATTTATTCCCGAGTGCCTGTGGCTGAAAATCGCAAGGGAGGAAATGAAATACTTTGTCCTTTGTAGCGCCATGTTCTATATCCCTTAAGCCTAGATTTTCACGGGTACTTATTATTTTGCTGCCGTTCTTATCATTACCATCAGAGGGTCAAGGATGTATGTTACGAATTTGAGCTGGTGAGGTAACTTACTGGGAAGGTATTACGAATATTACCATAACTACGAAAGCCGCTCATAGCTTATATTGTTATGAGATACAATTAAAGTACAGTAATTTGTGCAACTAACTTATTCTACAGTTTAAGATAATACAATTAAGAAAACTAATATTAAATCTTACCAAACATTATAGCCAGGTACAAGTTTAATGCTTAACATTCACAATATCTCCTGCAGCTGTGCTTATAATGTATATTCTATTAAGCATAGAGAGTTGAAAAGACAGGTTGTAGTGATCGTTCTAATGACATAGGTCACTTTGGAAGTAATGAAGATGTCGTGGGCTCAGTTTCTGCTGGATTTATAGTGGCTTTCTATGCTGGTGGCTGCCGATGCCAATGAACATCCACATAATTACTATGCCGATGCGATGCCATCCTTCTGCCCCCCAATGGGCCACCGGCTACCCAAAAACCGCACGAAATGCGATACTGAAGATGCCAATTTGCGGCGGTATTATATGCGCTAGAGGTTACCTCCCCGGTAGTGCCGGCCCACTTCCGTTGCATAGTAGGACATAGTTTCATGGAATGGGCATTTCACTACCTCCTCTTATGCAACATAGCTCTAACCTACCTCTTCCTAAAATGTCGTGTAAATTTAACGAATCTCTATAAAAATGACCACCGAAGCCGCAATTTGGCTGTGATGAAATTTAAGGCTTCTTTATAACTATTTAGAAATACGTAAGGCAAACTATGGATCTAAATTAAATTATTCCTAAAAATGTATAAGTATGTGCTATTGCTTTTCATTTAATTTTAGACGTATATTTAGCGATATTAAAATATAAGGTTCATATTAAGGGGTCATCGAATCTCTGTAGTTTTGGTTCTATGGCCTTTCAGTTCCTAAACGACTCCTATTGAAAAACTAATACTTAAGGCGAGGTGAGTATTTTATATTCTATTTTTAAATTGCTTTAAACATATAGGAAAGTCGAATAGCGAATTCAATGCAACGATTGAAGTAAATGGAAAGTATATCAGTATGATGATTTAATTGCATCGTATGCTAATGACAAAATTAAATATTTCAGAAATAAAAAAAGTCGTTCAGTATGTAAGCGGGACATAGTTTAAATCTTGCACCATCTCAACATGGTGCAAATATCTATGATCGTCAGAAGTCATTCATAATGTGTTGAAACTTATTCAACCTCTATATTTGCAAAAAAAAGGAAATTTAAGTGCAGGTGTAATTTTATAGATAAGACCAAAGAACAGGCATCTGTCGATTGTTACGCAAATTTCTGTGACCATCCAGACATTTTTATCTATAAAAACATAAGAGATCTTAGGCTATTAAATACCAAATGTATGGCATAAATTATAATAACATATTTATTGTAATTTTATTCCATTACATAACCTTAATATTTATTAAGATTCATAGCGTGAAAAGTTCCTAATTCTCATTGAGATTACCGAAATAAAAAGTAGATTATGTAAATAAACAATAAAACCTCATCTAAATCATCTGTGTAATGTTGACACAAAAAGACACTCTTATCTAATGTATCCCACGATATTTATGTATCTGCAAATAAAAACATAATATGATAAATTTTTGGGGTGCTCGAGGGATTATTTTAGTGGATAATTGTGCATGCTTGCTGCAAAAATTGAGTTGAAGCGAAAAAAAAGTTTTATTCCACCACGACCCTCCCCGTCAAGTGTTGCAGTTGCCAAACTCCATGAGTTATTGTTCGAATTGTTACCGCATCACCCCTATTCCCCAGATCTGGCTACGTGCGACTTCCACTTATTCCCGAATCGCAAGAAATGGTTAGGTGACCGAAATTTTTTATCAAATGATCAAGTAATTGTCATCCTAGAAGAATATTTTTAACGGGTTAGGGAACACATTTTATCAAACTGGTGTAAGGCATTGGAGAAGCGCTGGACTAAATGCATCGAGGTAGAAGGAAACTACGTTGAAAAGTAAAATTGTTTTAAATAGATTATTAAAGTTTTTCTTTGTCGGATTACTATGAGAGCTCGTCGGGCGACGAGACTAGATTTGGGATCGAAACGGGGTCCAACTCTCCACTCTCCAGCAGATGGAAAGGATTCATTCCGATATGAGAATGTTTAAAACAGCCAATAATAATGTTATTATCATAGCTCGAAACACCGGGGGGTCCCTCCTCCCTCGACTCTAACGTACATCGTACTAGAGCTCGCGCACTTTTGCTAAAATGGCCTCGGCGCTGACGCGACTGAATGATTCTTAGAGAGGATCATGACTGGGGGTCCAATACTCCCCCACACCCTCAGACGGGAGAAAGAACCCGCTTGCGGTAGTCCCGGAATACCTAACCGATACGGCAGTACTATTGGAGCTAGACAAATCCCGTATTGTAATTTAGTCCGCACTCTAAAGAAGTCGCACCTGTGTACAGATGTCTGACTTGGTGTGTGTCTGAGTTGCGGCACACTTCAAGACAGACACACACAGATTATACGGGATGTGCGGTGTGTTTTCTGAGAGTGTGTTTGTCAGTAGACGCGATGTAGTCGTATTCATCCAACAGAATATATCAGATACGACGACCAGTGATTGCCACACAGTTTGGACCATAGTCTACTGCTTCTGTAACGAGAGGGTTGGGGTGACGAGGCACCCGATCTCAAACTTTTTATGTTGATTTGTTAAAGCGGAGAGCCTTTTGAGTAGTTGAGTAGGTATATTACAGTTTATAGTTTATAAGAAGTCTGAATTTGGCCAGTACATGTTGTAAATTGTAACATGGAATTTAAATATCCTTAGACCTAAGAAGATACGATTTTCTAATCTCTAGACAACAGTAATCGAGTGATGACGAATTCTCGTTTGCCTTAAAAAACACGTGTATATTATTTGTTACTTGAAATTTTTTTATGTACCTAACCGGTATTATGTCCACTCGTTATTCAGAGTTAGCTGATGTTCTGCAGTTTACAATGCAAAGCTTGCTACATAGGGAGAAAAACATTCCGTTCAATGTTATTTTGTACATAAAATGAAAACTGCATACAGATATTTTATTTTTAACCATCTATAGTATTTTTACAGTACTATCCACAAGGTTTTGACAATTGGTGATGTTAAAGATTTTGATATGCGTTTTTCAATTTCCCATTCCCCATTCGTATCAAATGCTCTTGCGCTGACATTTTGGAAAATTATCTCTCGAAACCAGTTTCTGAATACATCTCTACTACTATCAGTGCTCTATAACTATTACCTACTAATGAATCGGGTTTTTTTTAGAATAGGGGAGCAAACGAGAAATCCGCTTGGTAGTCAATAGACGACCCTACGATGGTTTAGCTGTACAGGAAAATAAATAATTAATATCTGTTTCAAATTATCTAAATATTGTTTATCATCATTATCACCGAAATCAAACCAATAAGAAAAAAAATATTAATAGAGATCAAAACTTGTCACCTGTGTTAAATTGAGTAAGTTCAGACCTGCTGAAATTTCAATGGATGGATTTTCAAGATCTTAAATAAATAGGATTTAGTCCGCATTAGTTTTCGTGTGATAGTTCTGTAGATTTCTCTAGCATAATTTGGCTCCTCCATATCAATTTCTCTAAGATTCGTAGCAATTGCTAAGTTTTCCAGCATTGCGTCTACTACCATCGCACCATGATTTATGTAAAGTAACTGAAAGGTTGAATACAAATTATTAATAAACTAAGGTAAAACGTGTTATAACTTAAATAAAAAGTAGCAGACGATGAATTACTCGAAACCGATAGAAATATGTATATTTTAAATCAATAAATTTGTGGAAATAGTATAAAGAGTATACTTTATATTTAAGTTATAATATGAATTTCCATTAACAAGTGACAGTACACTCTATCAACTACAAAACGTGTTAAATATGGTTTCAGTGGTGAATCTTTTGACCAGTACAATCAAGTACCAGCCAGTAGGTAGGTGTAAACGTTAGTTATGCATGGCTTATCCATTCTCAAACTGAACAATTACCTGTCGAAATCACTGACAAGATTTCCAAACAGATTTCTGTTGCTTATTAACATTTCAATGATCCTCGTAGCAGTAGATGTTGACGTGTATTCAAATATGACCCGTATTGCGATACAATACGATATTAAATGTCCAACTACTGATTAGTACACAATGAGATTTCCTAGTCGAGTGATCCTTTTAACTGAACCGATCACAGAATTTTAGTTCGAGCATTGAAATATCGCCCAGGTTCTATTATTATGATTTCAGATATTCTGCATTTAGAGACAAACAATAATATATTCTGGAACGAATTTTTCTCGTGTTATCGTAATACTACGAGGAATATGCATCCCGGAATTTCATATGTAAATCGTTCCAATGGTCGACCAGCCGTGTTTGTGTCAATATTATTTATTTAATTACAAAGGTACTGGAAAAGGCATTTGTAATGTGTGGAAAAAAGGTTTTATTCTTCATTTTTCCATAAAATATAATAAATATACGACCAACCTACTTAATATTTGGAAATAGATTATAAACAAGAGAAAAAAAATGACGAATTTTTAAAAAATATTTTATTCGGAGATTTAAAATACTCGTCTTTTTTATATATATAAAAGAGAGGAATATTTTACAGTTATGAACGATGAATTTCATAAAATATATGAAGTTGTGCTGATATCCTGACATGGCTAACGTCACACGCCTATGGCAATATGCTTTGCACCAATTCAGCATCGTTCTTCTATGGTAGTATTAGACAAAAAAGAAATATTATTTTATTAAAAAATATTTATTCTTTAAATTATATAACTTTACACATTTATTAATACATCTTGCTTCCGGATGACCTAAAAATGTAGTGCACATTGATAAACAAAAATATATTACTTGAATCATATAAATATCAACATGACATGAGACTAAAAAAGATAGAACCACGAATATTTGAATTGTATAAAATCAATATAATTGTGTTTATGTAAAAATTCTACGTCTTAAGTAATTCTTCTGTTTATCGTTATCGTATCGTTAAATCTAGATCTATTCTAATGGTAAATATTCCTAATTTATTTTATTTATAAAATGCTCATAATGAAATATAAATAAAATCAAAAACGTTTTCATTTGTGTCTTTATTTTATGTTTGGTACTTAAAATGTTTTTCAACTTATATTTAGTACAAAAGGTATTAAATATAAGTCCCTGGAACTACAATGTTTTAGAATGACATTAGCACAATAATAAGAAAACATAATTTTAAACAATATTTATTAATAGCACGCTTACTTCGGTCTTTAGAGCTAGCGTGGGGCTTTTTCATTATAGCCTGTAGTTGTTATGAGAACTCGGCGCGCGCGCCCGTGTTTGATGTAACAAAATGGCGGCGTTTGAGTCTTGAAATTTTCTTTGCATGTGTGAAAAATACTACAAAAATTGCTATCTAGTGTGTTTACTGTTGTGTAGTTTCACGTTTCTGCCATGGATTTTTGATTTTTTTCTGGTAAGTTACTTTTTATTCATAATCAAACAATTAAAATTATAATACAATGTTTTATTCTCATGTCTTTTATATATTTTAATTATCTTTTTATTTAAAGAATTTGGACAAATAAAAAGATTAATTTTAATATTCGCGAATGCAATTTTTATCGAGAACGTCATACGTGTTTACCATTCATTATAATTATGCGCATACGCAAACATTTTCACTCTGTATTTACTAATTGAAACTCTATTAATATAGAGTATTTATTCGAGTCTCACATAAATTGCAAGTAAGATTCGAGTATAAGATAGTGCAATCCGATTATTTGAGAAATATATTTTATAGATGATAAATAATTAATATATTACATTAATATAAAGATATATTAATTAAACACAATATATATTGTCATAACTAAAGTACTAGTGACTAACTTCTTTTTTACTTAAAAGGTAAAATATACAAAAAAAAAAGAGTTTTAAAATTCTTAGACAACCGGTTCAAAATGTTGTCCTAGACTATTAAAATTGAATGTGTTGCGGCCACTGAAGTGTTGGTGGGGTTGTCCTGTGGCGCCGGGCAGCCCTGCTGTGTAGGAGGCGTCGGTTCCTTAGGGGACTGACAAGCAGTTGAGGTGCCTTGCGATTAGTTGTTCTGGGACACTTCACCAAAGAATTTCGGCATTCATGGCAATCGTGCCGGTTTTTGTGAGTGTTCGGCACTATAATGTGTCGTGAGCCCTACACACCATTGGATCATACCCCGGGCCGGCGAGGGCGCGTAAATGCGTTTCCCTCAACAAAAAAAGGTACCATAGTTAAAACGTTGTCTTTAATTTAAACGCACTTGCAAGTTCTGTTTAATAACTCCTTAAATTATGTGCAATTTATTCTATTAGCCAGTGCCATTCTTAATGAAACAATATTAAAATTAATACAACACATCAACGTTCTTTGTGAACTTCTAGGTTTGCCGACCTACATGCGATCATCTTTGGATACACTAACAACCGTGTTACTTCCTTTAATCATTCTTATGTATTATTTTCC
>JAFELO010001982.1:44239-55267 GCA_017140195.1 Eumaeus atala
ATAAGGGAGAATCGTTATTTGCAAGAAGAAACGAGTACAGAATAGAGGAGAATAGACTTTAAACTTTAAAACTTTTTTTCTAAACGTCGCTTTACAAATATATTTGTAAATCAATGATTTGCAAACAATAAATTCCAAAGATTTAACTAATACGTAAGTCAATACCACACTTTCACGGTAATTTTAAATGTTTATAAGAAATATGTTGTACATGAGTAATTAAGTTAAGTAAGTAGAGATAAGCTTAACATATCACAATCACTAGATTCATAGAAATAATGCTGACCTCAATGGGGCGCCTAATTGAGGAACTGCCAAAAATGTGCCTGTAATATATCATGATTATCAGCCCTCATCTAAAATGTATTTACACAACTTGAAACCACACCGTCCACAAATTTGCCTGTTCGCGGTGATAGTCGCCTCGGGATGATATATCTACATTTCGTCTTGCAAATGCGCGACAGGGAACTTCATCCATAAAAACCAGTAGAAAAAATGCGAGTGGCTTACTTTATAAATATTAGAATAATGGAAGTGTTAGCCGTCAAATGTCTATTGTGGTCTATGAGCACTAAAAATGTTGTAGTGCAATAAAAATATTGTGAACGACTCCGTTGTGTATTATGCAGGACGTTATAACGATAGTCTTACGAATTGTACAAATCATTCGTTCAAATCCAATTCACGCGCGACTTCATCATTAATAGCGGATTGCAAAAGATTACAAAATTCACGACACTGAAACATTATTAATTTAATATTCGGATACTTTGATATTGTTAAGTTTAACGTCTATAAAATAACTCCCCTTTTTATCGATACTAAGTATTTTTATATATAAAATCTGGTATACTTCTGTCTCATCACATTCGATATTAAACGTCAATCACAAAAGACAATACTTAGCCTTTTGGCCTAATTTCACACCTTAAGGGTATTCTAGAATCAATTGTACCCATATTTAGGTGTGAAAGAGTCTCGTTGATTTTAGTATTTCAACTGATTTGTTATTTCGCCTGTGCAACAAAGAACTACGGCATGAATCCACGGTTTTTAGAAGCACGTCTAATTCGCAATCCGTCGGATCGGTTGATAGCTTTTACAAGCCCCTGTTTAGTTTCTGTTTTATGTACAAAGACTTCTGGTACGTTTGAAAGGCTGTTCGATTACGTATCTGATGTTCACTATGTAATGTCACAATAGTAACAATACATGTGAATTTATCACGTCATATTATTTATCCCTGTGCTAAGCACCGTGAGGATTTGAGTTACACTTCCTAAGACATATTTCATATTTTCATCAATTTAAGAAATGTATGATTATATTGTGATTTAAGGTCTCTTTATAATATATATATATATATTACACGTAATAGCTAAAACACCCATGAATGTGGCGGGGTTAGAACCCGCAACCGTTAACATAACGCGCGTATCATACCGCCACGTTTCCCACAGAACTATTTTCAACTATAATATATTGCATTCACACGATACTAGGTATTTTATATAAGACGTACACGTCTCTTGGCTAACGGTTACAAAGCTAGTTAAAGCTAGCCCAAAAAGGTCGTTTTATTTAATTGACATAAAATCCTGTTGAAATTTAAAAGTAATTCTATTAGTCGCCCGATTTGGTTTGGGTATATTCTCCTTAAAATCTCAGTGAAGCGGTTCCAGATAGTATAATACCTACATATTTGAGCCAAACCTTCCGCGTGTGGCGGCTTGTCACTTAATGACTGACAGCGGACAGGCGCTTGATACACCAAGCTCACAAATCATAATATCAGCTGTTCCGACTTCATTCAGATTGATTGCGCTGACTCACTGTCATTTAGATACGCCAGTTTGTAGTGCTTATGTGTTAGTGTAGACTCATCGTAATTTAAAAGCTTCTGCCGTATTGTGAATGGTATTATGTTGTTTGTGATAAATACAAATTATTAAGAGAATGAATGAAATATTCTTTATTCTCCATATTACAAAAAACAAAATTTATAATTAAAAGTTCTTAACATAAGTAGGTATTTGGTTATTGTTTTCACTAGTTTCATTTTCTTTCTTTCTTTTAATCAATTTGCAATAAGTCCGAGACATACACCGTGTATAGTAATAAAAAATCTGATGTTGCAAAATACGAAAATAAACTAATAAATAAATACGCCTAACGTATTTATTTACTTCATAAATACAGTCAAGTAATAGTTGAATCACAAATACTGTCAAATTGATTTGTTAGAACATTAAAAAAAAACACTATTGTGCCATATATTATGACACATGCTTTATATTACACTGTAAAACAAATAAAACTAATATAAAACGTAAACAATACATAAATTTATAAAATTCTTCGTAAAAAAGAAGAATTAATTTAATAAATTACACATTAAAAATTACAATAAAAAGACCATAATCATGTAAAACACCTCTGTGAATTCTTGGATTTGGAACGTAAATGTTAAAGCATAATAATATGATTCTTGGGGAAAAAAGTAGTTCCCATAAAATTATATTCAAATTTACATTTTCTTGTAGCAATTAAATAAAGTTAATAATTGTTAACACACAAATAGTTAAACACAAAACTAGTGTGTTCGTATAATGCAATTTAACGTTATATATTCTTGCTAAAGCTATTTCAACGATTTCTGTTCACACATAAAAATTCTAAATCTTTTTTACTTTATTTGAATCCTATTTTAAATTTATTTATTATAAAAAATCAACATCAATGTGAAAGATGCCTTCAGCCATATGTATGTTAAGAATATAAAAATTCAACTAGGCATGCTCACTATAGATTTATGGATATAGAACAGTTGAAATTTGTCGAAGCGCCCAAGAAAGCAAATGATTCTATCTATATTCCATATTACTTCGGGAATAATTTCAAAATACACTTCTGGTTTTTCTATTTAACAAAAAAAAATCCCCGTGAATTTCAAAGTTTTCTTTTATTGTGCATAATGAGAGAAAGCTATCGCCTATACGTATTTTAAAATAGAAAAGAAGAAAAAAAAGTACAAAGCAAAGCAAGATGTATTTCAAATCAAATGACACCAATCAATTTAGCTCGACGCGAGATTTACCTGTGTCTCACATCGGCCTAGTCTCATCTAAGACAGATGATTTTAGTAGCGTTTAAACACCTACCGCTCGTGACTATACATTCCGATCGTGCAGCAGCAGACACGTCCACATTTGACGTTGCCTGTAATCTTAGGTACAGTGTAATCATGATTGACATACTCATTTAACATAGAGTGCCACATGCAGACGCACGAGACACATGACACATAACATGAACACCCACACACACGTCATAGAAACATACATACATGTATATTGCACACACATATACACACAAACACACATACATATAAATACACACTGACACCGAAGGTGTCACTTTACAGCTTTATTATATGAGCGAGAGGTACCTCCCCGGTCGTGCCAGCCCAACTCCGTTGCATAGGAGGATGCACTATGCATAGCACTACCTCCTCCTATGCAGTACGGCACTACTTCTTCCACAAAAATGACGTTATTTAGCGTGTTTGTGTGAATAGAATAAGGTATGTGGAGGAAGTAAGGCCAAAGTGAAGATCTTACAATGTGGCACTCGGTTTGCTCTACCTAAACGGGTACTGGCTTGTTGTTTATAAGAAAATAGGAGAAAGTAACGTTTTCTATCAATAATCCACACTAAACTTACAGAACCGTACTACGATGACTGTTACCAGTAAATTTTAATTCTTTAAGAGCTGACATATTTTATTGTTATTCGCTGCTGGATGTCGCTAGAACATGGGGCAGAAATGGGATACCCGTATTTATTGGTAGTCCGCTGTGAGCGGTACGTTGCATAAGAAACAATCGGAAGCTGGTAATAATAGTAGAAAATATATTTCGTGAAACAAATCTGTTTTTATATTAAAAGACGATATATTTTTTTGTCATGGGCCACCGGCTAATCACAAAACGCATGAAGCAGCATGTGTGACACTTTACGCCGGTAAAATCGGCCTGATTCCACTGCAATGTAATGACATTGCTGCAACAAATAATAATAATACAAATAATTTGTAAGCATTAAAAATGAAAGTTAGAGATAAAGATAAATTGGTATATCAAAATCATTATTATTATACCTAATTTGATTGCAATAAATGTTTAACGTGTGTTGAATTAGGACCACGGCTGTGCAGGTTCACCAGGCGTTCACCAGGTGGAAAGACGATCTCCGTGGAGTAGCTGGTCCGGGACGAATGCGAGTAGCAGGAGATCGGTCGTCTTGGCGTTAATTGAAAATGGCCTATGTCCTACTTCCTTAATGAGAGAGGACTACTTCCAGCAGTGGACCGATAAGGGCTGATAATGATGATGAGTGTTGTAGCTACTATCTGTTTACGAAAGTTTCATTTAATATTCTTAATTACTGTCTTTCGGATAACTTACAAAGAATAACGGTAGATTCACATAAAACAGTTGTCTAATATACGTACGCACGTATCAAAGCGTTGATTTTTCCACTTTTTTTTTTTAATTTGACACTAAACTTATTTGGTCAATATTGGCGGAATATTGTATTTTAAATGATGTCTAACCATTTATGAGCTCATACCAATGAAATCTATAAAAGATACCAATCTTTTGTAAAATTATCTTTATTGTTTGGTCAAAGATTCACAATATTTGAGAATCAAAATAATCATTGTAACACGAAACAGAGTGTAAGTAAAATATAACATTTTGTTAAACAACGAGTGTGAACACAGAAAGTGAAAGAAGAATACAGAAGTAAAACTTGAAAAGAAAGTGATACGAAACGAAACTGGTTACGAGAGGAAGAGAAAACGAAAATATATGCTCGCATCTCTCTCTTTCCCTTTCAGTAATATGCGAAACTGTGTGTCTTCCTATCTTCACTAACTTATATCTTGTCTCGTCTTCCGTTTGCATCGTTTTCGTAACGCTCTCGTAAAGCTTACACCCCAAGTAAAGTATTCGTAAAAAAGTTTTAATTCAAAAACTTAAAGCTATGGATTTGTACTACTGTAAGCCTACTTCTAAATTTTCCCGTAATTTATTATCAGTATTGATTACACAAAACCATTAATTATGCACGTTGAATGTTAAACAAAATGGCGGTCTATCTTACCTAATAACACGAATGTAGTTGTAATGTGATCGTTTGTCACGTTAAATATGACAGCTGAGTTGCTATCATGATGCACGGCTATATAATATAATAGCTTAATTGACGCTTTACAGTTCGTAACATCAGGTTATGGTGTTTCATACTGAGAGCTAAGTGCGATTTAAAATAATACAAAATAGCCTACACATTTTCATAAGTAATGTAAGTACTGAATGCACATAGTCGATAATTTTATCGAAACAAAGTCCCCAAAAGCTGTATGTGATCGATTTTATTAAAAACTACTGAACGCATTGCCGTACGGTTTTCACCAATATATAGAGGTACTCCAGAAAAACGTTTTACTGTATACTGTGTTGAGGGAGCAAAGGTCCTCAAGAAAAGAGCATACCTATTACTTAAAGGACGGCAACGTGTCCTTAAGACGTCTAGTCTTGTTAATATCTAATGGTGGCTATGGTCGCTACCCACATGCTCGTTGGCCCCCCATCCCATACAAAATTCCAGCAAGTTCACGGGTGAAACCGAGGCAGATCTCTAGCAATGTTATAAATCTGAAGTATTTTTGTTTGATTGAACTCGCAAAGCTCAAAAATTACTGGTCCGTTTTGCAAAACTCTTTCGATGTTAGACAGCCCGTTTGCCAAGAAATGTAATAAGTAGTAGGCGTGATGGTATACCACGCTATGACCAACGAGCAGATTACGGTGGTGAAGGCTCACATAACGATTCAACCTAAATAAATTTCCCTTGAATAAGGAATGGAAAACTGTATATACTTATCATAAGTCTGCGAGAAAATGTGCGGCAATAGATATGAACCAATAAAATGCGGGCACACTTCTGTGGCATAGGAAAAACTGCGAGCGTGGAAAATTATAAAACTTATATTTGTGAAAAGAACTAAAATGCAGGTTTGTACTTTCTTTTTACTATGATATAATTATAAATGTTTCGAAGTTTTCTATTAATACCTTATTATTGTTAGAGATGTACCCCTTTAGGTTTCCTATATATATATATATATATATATATACAGACAAACGGGCGGATTGATGAACAATAAATTAATTCTATATCGTTTTATTTTAAGGTTACAATTAATTACTTCAACGCTAACTACGTTGAAGTTGTTGCATGAACGTTTCCCTCATTGCATAGTTTGCTAAATATAGTTTGCTAACAAAAATGCATAGTTGAGCTAAATACCAATCTACCGGTGAGGTGCCTCTGGCTCTCATGATACCGCCGTATTGTGACATCTTCGGTATCACGTTTCGTGCGGTTTGTGTGTAGCCGGTGGCCTATTGGAGGAGGAGGGCAACGCATCGGCATAGTAAATATGCGGATGTTCATGGGCGTCGGTAGTCATAAGAAGGCTCTGATTCCTCGTCTGCTACCCTACATAAACATAAGAAGAAAAAACTGTGGCATGGCGTCGCGTAGTCGAGTCGTTATTATAATTGCACTATGTAACATGTTATTAAGAATGTACATGACTTACGATTGACTTGAGTGACGTAAAGAATTATTAGCGAAGCAAGTGTGTCAAACGTGATTTATAAGCCTCCTTAAAAGCTTTTTCTTTTAATTCTGATCAACGGAGTTACCGAATTCCCAGTCACTCTCGAGATCTATGTAGCAACTTGAAGGCGCTTATTAGGAATTGTTACAATCTTTATACAAGTAAAAAAAAAATTGGTGGCAGAGGTAGTGCGATGCTGCATAGGAGGAGGTAGTGCCGTGCATGGTGCATGACAGTACATCCTCCTATACAACGGAAATGGCTGGCACGACCGGGGAAGTACCTCTCGCTCATTTGATACTGGCGTAAAGTGACAACGTGGCTGTCGCATTTCGTGGGGTATGTGAGTCGTCGGTGGCCCGTTGGGGGGTGATAGGACGGCAACAGATCTCCATCACGATCATGCGAATGTCCATGGGCGTCGGTAGTCATCAAAAGGCTCTGATTTCTCGTTTGCTCGCTTATGCTATAAAAAACATGGAATTACAATAGGTGTTATTAGAAAAGGGATACAAATGAAACTGCCCAATTGCAGTGCGCGTCAAGCCGGCAACGCCTTTCCTATTATTGCAAAATAATAGAAAAGGCGTTGCCGGCTTGCCGTACACTTTTCGAAACTCATAATTCTCGAGTAGGTATAGTAGAATTAAACCAAGATCACCACACCTCCGATGTAGAAGTTTAGTAAGAAGTAGCCATTCTGTATTGTAGCTGAAATGGACCCCACCTCACTCGGTACTACCATAAAGTGACAGGTATGCTATCGCGCGGTTTGTGAGTGGCCTATTGAAGTTGAGAATGGAAGGAAAACAACGCATGGCATATACGACAATAATGGTCAAAATTCTCCTATTTCGCGTTTGCCCCTATACATATAAGAACGCTATCAGAAAGCAAGATTTCCAAAGGTTAGGTCCAAAGGTATATCATCTTAAATGTTAGCGAACACGGTGGTCGCGATCAGACTTATCACTTGGAAGTTACAGCTCCACAAATACACACGAGACACGCGAAAGCGGAAACAAATGATAGCTGCGCTCGATAGCCTCAAATGCTAATGGGACTCACGTTCTTTGGGTATTTATGTGCGACTTGCATTGTATTTTGACATGTCATTCAGTTGCTGGTAAATTTATCAGGCGTGCACTGAGGTCGACCATCAAGAACGATATTACACCTCTAAAATTACACAGGCTACTCTAATAATAATGTCGTCCTAGCCGAATTTCGGCCACTCCGGCTTTCTCTGTAGAGACTGGCCATACGGGACTGTGTCCTGATGCTGATATCATAGTGCACGAGTGTGTGTGCAGGAACAAGTGCACTCTCTGTAGCCTTATTTTCATATTCCTATGGGACAGCAATGGGACACGATCGGAGGGAAATAAGACGGTTAACGATCTCTCCGAGGCACGGGGATCTAACACCGCCATGTTTCCGAAACCTGACCGACATTAGAAATTAAAAATCCTAATAACACCCAGAGTGTTATTAGGATTTTTAATTTCTACCCGGGATTCCAATCCAGGACCGCGGGACTGTGGTTAAACAGCTTGTCAGTAGACCACGAGGCAGTCCGGTAACTCTACCTTGTATAGGAAAATATAAAGTTGAGAAAATTTAACTCTACCCTGTATAGGGAAATATAAAGTTGAGAAAATTTAACTCTACCCTGTATAGAGAAATATAAAGTTGAGAGAATTTAACTCTACCCTGTATAGGGAAATATAAAGTTGAGAAAATTTAACTCCACCCTGTATAGGGAAATATAAAGTTGAGAAAATTTAAGATTTGCTTAACTAGTGGTAATAACTCTTGCAAACTATAGTCTATTGCTCCGAACTGAACAGCTACCAGTTCTAGGGTGGCGTCAGGGTATTTTATTATTACAAATACAGTTACTTATTATTATTATTTCTACATGTGTGATGACCGATTATACATATTTAGTAATGAAAATGTCTCGCTCTCACTTTAACATAAAACCGTCGTTATAAAAATTATGATTGTTACTTATTCCTTACCTGTTACTTATTCCTTACTTGACAAAAGTGGACAAAGTCAAAGTGTATATATGGATTAAGCTAATTTTGTTTGCAAGTTTTAGACTTTATTTACCCTACTGGTAAAATATTGTTCACAAAATTGACATGTGTAGACAGGTCTGACATCCATAACAAAGTGGCCAAGAGTTATACCATTACAATTAACATCAATGTGCGTGCGATAGTGTCAAATTTAGCAGATAAGTGAATGGTTATACCATTATTGATGTGCAAATTTATTATATTTTCGAATAAAAAATATGTAGTATTTAATACTTATTTTTCATTTCATATGGCTTTCTTAGACATATGTATAAATAGGCAGACAGACACATACATTAGTAGGAACCCTATTTAAAAAAAGGAATTCATACATTTTTGTCATCACCAACATCTAAATTACCTTTCCATTTTTCTGAGTTTCTGTGAGAGCACAAATCTGGTCACCATACATGCTTGTTCTTAAAGTATTTATTAGGAGGTTGATATTGTACCAAGAATGCAACGGAGTTGTAATTAATGGAAATATTGATGTTATTGAGTACTTATAATAAGTTGATTTAAAAAATACAAGATACACGATTTTGATACATCCACGTGATTTTCTGAAACTTCCATAGTTTTAAAACAATGACTAACTGTAAAAATAGTTTTACCGAACACAAGTACAAACATTTTTATAATACAATCGTAGGAATATCTAATAATGCTAATGGAACTTTTAAAATATTCCAAATTAGTGTTCCGGTCCGCTTCGCTCGTAAGTGACAGTATCTGGATTGGTGCACTTTGAGAAAACCGATCATATACAAACAGACGGCTTCTGGGGACATTATTTTATATTATCTATATATTTGACAATATAGTATTGTATCTGTACCATAGTATCTAACAGCATCCTCACAATTCATCTAAATAGGCTATCAAAGTCACAGTTCATATTTGCGCACCGTTTGGCCGGAGGAAGTTTCGAATTGAGCAGGTAGTTTAGTCGTGTGCGTGCGAACCGGCCTACATAGGGGACCTATTGTAGTGCCTACGCGATTATTTGTCTCGTCTAGTACTAGTCACATCAAAATTGTTAGCGTTTCAAACTGTTCTATTCGATCTAGGTGAGATTGTGGTGGATAGGGGACTTCCCGTAGACAGGAAGGAAGCATCAAGATAGTTATTTAGGATTACTGTATAGAGTAGCTCTAAATAGGATGGGATGGAAATGGTTGGAGGAGGCCTTTGTCGAGTGTTATAAACTTAATTTTTTTATGCTTAATTTTTGTTACTAAGTTTGTGAATTGTAATTGAAAGATCAGAGTGAAGGGCTATATTATTATTATTACGAGCTGTGCATTATATATTTTAAGTTATAAAGGCGAAACAATAGACTTGTCGATTAAAACTATTTTTGACGACCATCGACAATTATGTAGTAGCAAAAAGTAGGAGTCATTCTCTATCCGATCTCTGGTTGAGTCATCTAAAACGTTGCTATGCCGCAAGATTTGCAACAGGCCGTCCTTTGACGCCAGTGTTACCCTTGTGTGAGAGGTATCTACTTCTCTGTTCACTATCCATATTCCGTTATTCATTATAGGTATTATTTCTAAATTCAAACCCGTATGTAGGTATCCAAATCTATCAGAAGTACCTATTAGTGTCCAATTATTTTTTATATTTTATATCATAAAAGCCATAGTAACCATTTTTCTAAATAGTTTGCGTTAGCAGCACATTAATTTATATTTTGAACACATATCGATAGGCAACCGTATCATATAAACCCTAACTACTGTTATGGTGCAGTTATTGTACTATCCTTAAATATTGTGTTATTAGTTTTTAAAGTCTTTGTTAGCGAGGCCTAAGATACTTTGAAATAAGAAATATTGAAATCTTCCTGATTAAGGGAGTACAGTTGGCCCAAAGGGAGTGCGGAGTACACAAATAATCTCTGAATGTGAGAGGGTCGTCCATCGGGTAATCCGTCTGCCCATTTCAATTTTATTTGTATTTTATTCATAATTTAGATTTTTCTCATTATTCTGCTCAAGATTATTTCTAAATTTCAAAATATAAAAAATAATTACTATTTTAAAGGCAGAAAGTTTTTTTCCCGTTTTGATAAAAAGGAAAGACGGCGAGTAGAAATAAAAAAATACACGATGCAGTCCCCTTTTATAGTTTCGTTTGTATTTTCAATAAATCAGAGATTTTGCATAAAAAATGCATTAGGGACTACACGGTATCTCGTTCATAGTAAAATACGATTAAGACGACTGAATCGAATAT
>JAFELO010001982.1:55505-76066 GCA_017140195.1 Eumaeus atala
AAGAAAAAATAAATGGATGTTGTTCTTATGTTTTCCTTTGATTGTCTTCTTGACTTGTTGCGGTCATTGTAGGAAAAAAGTATTACTTTTTCAATTTTAATTGATTCATTGATCATCTCGCGTTAATCATGCCTTCAAGAAAGACGTTCTCGGCGTTACGTGGGTTTGCAGTTGGGTTTTTCTCGAGGAGCTGTCCAAAATGTATGGAATCGTTTTTGAGACACTGGCCGTGTTGCCAGGAGACCTGGTTCAAGTAGAGTTCGCATAACAACGACTCATGAGGATCGGTGCATCCAACTAAGTGCTTATCGTGATCGTACAGTAACGGCCCGTAAGTTACAACACCACCTGCGGCTGACAACGGGTACCCGTGTCAGTGATCAGACTATACGTAATAGATTGGACGAAGACTAACAAAGGTCAAGACGACTAGTTGTTCGAATTCCTTTGAGCAGGGTTCAACGTGCAAGCCGATTAAGATTCTTCCGTCAGTATGTACTGGGGAATTAATCAGTGGGGCAAGTTGCTTTTTACAGACGAGTGCAAAGTAAAATTTCTTAATGAAGATCGGTGTTTTAGTGTGGAGACGACTCAGCGAGCAGTTTTCGGAATCCTGCATTCACGAAGTTGACCGTTTCGGTGGTCCTAACGTAATTGTTTGGGGTGGGATTAGTTTACACGATATAACCGAGCTCACCATTTTAAATTCGGGTACCGTAACTGCGTAACGTTACATCGAGGACGTCACCAGGCCTCGAGTGATCCCATTTGAACAGCGAGTGGGGCCTGGATTCATGGGCCTGATGCAAGATAATGCCCGTGCACACACAGCTCGATCAACCCAAACTGTCCTAGAAGGGTCTCATATTGAGGTATTACCATGGCCAGCTAACAGTCCGGATTTAAATTCGATCTAGCAATTGTGGGACCAATTGAACGAAAAGTTAGAGAGAATGAGTAAGGGATCTACAACCAACAGCAGCTGATTGACGCTTTAAAAGATGTTTTGGAGGAGATTCCTGATGAAAACGTGAGGAATTTAATCCAGAGAATGCATACGAGACTTCTGGAGTGTACAGCTAAGAGAGGAGGACATACTCTTCATTAAAAAGAAGAAACAAAAGTGACAAGAACAGTAGTTTGCCTTTTTCCGGCGATTCCTTTTGTTCTAGTTTTTCATTCAAAATGGCCAATTTTATTATTAACATAAAAACAATTCATGATCATTATTTTAAGCAATTGTTAGCCTATATTTTAATCAATAACATTATTTTCTGGTTACATAAGTTAAACAAGTTAATTATTTTCATGATACATCAAAACATCTTAGTGGCCCTTATTTTGTATTGAGCAGTATATATAAATATATGTATGTCTGTAAATACAGAGAATGTTGGTTTTCTAATAATCAAATAAGAATGCTGGTACAAAGTACGGACTCTTCTGTTTTGAAATGGATCTTATAATAGTTTCTGCTACGGGTGATATATTTTATCATTATTGTTATCCTGCCTGTCTTTGCATTTATACAAGGGCACGTTGACGGGAATTCTTTGAACACTCTTGCGGACTTCCAGCATTACTCAGAAACCGCCTCTACTGCACAGCCAACCAGTCTCTGGACCATTTAATTTTAATATGGTAACACTTAATATACACATAGAAGGCAACTTTCCGTTACCACTACATATTAACATATTATACGTATTAAAATATCTACTTTTTATGGGTGTTATATATGTATGTTAATTATGTATTAGAGATAATTAATATGTAACATTATTTTATTGATAACATAAATGAAGCTGTTAATATTAAGTAACCCTTTCGTTTTAATTGACACATTAATTACTTCTTTTGCCGTTGGACTAGCAATAAGTCAATGCTAACGTTACTTAATATAACTAAGACAAACTTTAGGATAATATCATAACACTAGTTTTAAAATATCTTCTAACAGAATCACTATATTAAATATCACATATGTTTAAAAGTGCGTAATAAATAAAATTGTCAATGTAGCTTAGAGCTTATAGGGGTTAATAAATCATATCTTAAAATTACCAATATAAAAACATGATTTTCATTCTCATTTGTTTTACAAAAGATGGAATGATTGATAATAACTACAAGACAGCAAGCAATTATACAATAACTTACAATAATCTTCATAAGAAAACTGCTTTAAAATGAGAACTGTTATTTAACACGATTACCTAAATATTTATTTAAATGCTTGTGTCACTAACGAAGAATTCTATTGTAATGCAAATTATTGAAACAAACTAAATCACTCAAGACTTGTCATGGCGTAAACATGTATGTGAGGAGGTGGTAACAATTGCAATACTATAACAAACTAACATTTCGATTTGTAGCATTGTCCAAAGGGACCTGTGTATGAACTATTTTAGTCAGCGTCTATAAAGATTGATCCGGGGCACCTCAGTTTGGTATTCGTTTCATCGGCGTGTCCCACACACCATCGGATCTCATCTAAGACCGACAGCATTACGTAAATGCATTTACCTGCGAACCCAAAAAAAAAGAAGAAAATCTCCATAAAGATTATTTTGATAACAATGGATCTGTGTCAAATTAAGACTTCTTGATTCATTTTTCTAATTTCATTGGGTGGTCTCGGAAGCGAAAAGAATACAACACAGTAAGTAGTATAAATAGAGCTATCGTAAGTGGAGAACAAGTTCGAAGATAGTTTATAAAGCTAGCGTATATGTTATTGGTTATTATATAATAGTAGTGTAATATCTATAGACCTACACCTCGTTAGCACAATCCTGTGGTAAGTACCGTAAGGACTTGTGTTATAGGCACTAGACAATGGAAATATATATTCAATAAATTGTAATATTTACAATTTTTATTACAGAAATGCGTATAATACATATACAAACCCCATTACCTAGGCGGGATTCCAACCCGCGACTTCTGCGTAACGTGGACTAACAGCCACGTTAACAACTGAGCCAGCCGGTAACCTACGTTCTTAATTTTACCTTTACCAACTTACGTATTAAATTATGCTAAGAGATATGCTTCATCTGCATAAGTACAACATAAGTGCTCTACACTTATTATCTTCCTCTCAAGTTTAGAGCGAAGTTCATCTCATTAAAATATTGCCAAACACAAGTCGAAGAGTAAAACGCAGATGTGGGATGTTGATGTTTTTTTTTGTTTTAGTATAGGGGGACAAACGAATAATCGGATTAATTAGACCACTACCAACGCCTATAGACATCCGCACTATTCCCATGCAGATGCATTGCCATCCTACCTCCTTCTCTCCAATAGGCACCGATTACTCACAAGCCGCACGTACCGCGAGGTATCATGTGAGCGAGAGGTCACTCCCCGGTCATGCCGGCTGAATTCGGCTGCAGAGCAGCATTGCACCTATTACTAAAAATGGCGAACATTGTTCAACATACTTAAACCAGGTGGCCCCCTATTTGATTTTAAATTGACGAAAAAACACCTTAATCAAACATATTTAACTAATAATGTGATTAATGGGGCCATAAATTCTGCATCAAGACATCATCACATGTAACGCGGTAGTTTGACACTCATACATTATAATTAATTTAATTAAAGAAATTTGAATTAAATGAAATGGTCCCTGCTCACAAGGGTAACAGTAACGTAACTGATCCGAGGGTTAGGATGGGAACCAGACCACACCACATGGCCCCGACGTTGGAGGACCGCTGGAGGGGCTATGTAGATCTAATAACTACAGAATTGTCATGCACATGTTACGCTTTCCAGCACCTGACAAGGCCATCGACAAACTCTGAAACCGCACGATACGCGACAATGTAGCTGTCACTCCGCGACGGAATTAGGTGTGTGAGAGGTACCACAACTATGTCTTCCCAAAATGGCTACAATGCAGGATGAAACCTCGTATTTTCTATAAACACGCAGCTATTAAAAGACCCGTTCCGACTCAATTACAACTACAGAATTCAGACCTTTTGAACGTGAAGAATTTAATCCAAATTTATACAGTGGGCGTTGACTATAATTCTGAGAATTTGGGAAAGGATTTGAAAATGTAGTAAGATAATGGAACGGGAATGTGACGATCCCAATGATTTGTAAGGCAAATCCCGAGATCCGCCTACAAGCGCCCGCTTAATGGCGGATCTGTTTTATACAGTAAATATGTCTATTGAGGGCAGACAAGACCCTAACAATTAACTGTTAGGAAATGTATTTGGGAATGTTGTATGGATTGAAAATTAAATCCAGGAATATAAAAATACCTGTCTTAGTTTCTTTTCAAATGTACACGTTCGCCGTCTAAGCCATACCGTCATCGCGGCGTGCTAGCTCTTTCACATGTACAAGGTTTACCGCCTCAAGCCTCGGTACCCAAGGCTTTGAGACGCTGTCGCAATATTATATGACATTGCCCGCTCACCATGGCTATTGTCATGTGAAAGTGTTTGGGCAAGTTTAATGGATACCTATACATTTATTTAAGGGTGTTGGTAATCATCAAAATGCTCCAACTGCTTTACCCCCATAGCAAAACTAAAAAAAAAACCACTACTTCGACCGCCGATCAGTCTACTAACTCACTCATTAACTGTTAGGACCTACTGTCACTTCTATTTTAAAATCTCTATGATCATTCCAAAACTGAAACCCTTTCAAAATGTATAGCACTTAGCCAGCTCATTTTTATTTTTATCCTTCGTGACCTCATGGCTGATATAATTAATCATCACCATAATAATATGCTGCATTAATCACCAGCCGTGTATTAAATGAACACTCAAGTTTGCATGCATCAAAGACTAGATATTCCATAAAGAATAGTTCCCAATGGTCGTTAATTGCGTTGGCGCCGACTACACAGTATATTTAAATTGGCCCACACATTCACGATTCCAGGAATCTACTTAATAGAAACAAAAAAGGAAATGGAACGTAAATAAACTGAAAATATCTCCCCCTCGGGAGGATCATTGACTTATAAGGCGATGTCGTAGTTTCAGCTTTAAACACAATTAAAATAAATTTATTAGTTTATCCCAACTTTACAAATCCGTATTGAAGGTATTTGGAGTAGATTATTCTTACTACTAATTTGTTGCCGTAACTCAACACCAAAATAGATTCATTGAATGATTTTTGAAGTGTGAAGGGAGGTATTCATTTTTAAACGTGTAATTAAACATTTATCGTGTTAATTGCTTAAATCATGTCCATGGTATCGGTTACAATCTATTAATGTCATTTAACTAAAACAGGTAATAAATATATTGATAAATATCTAAAACACCTTACCGTATCTGTGTTTATGGTAAGGTATAAATGATCAGCGATGTGGTGGTAAGAATGTCTGGATAGAGTTTCATTGCCTTACCATGAGAATTTACTGTCTCATTCATCACATCTTCGACGGCGGTATTGAATGATATTTGATGTATCTCCATATGTGCACCAGTTATGCTGAAGGATTTTAATACAATAGTCCGTCACGTCTTTGCATGGACGTAAAATTTCTTTATAATATTAGTATAAATTATCGATTTTACTACGCTCCAGAAATCAACATTTATTTTACAGCATATTTGGCACAAAAAAGGCAAATCGATTGGCTAATTGCTCACACCATATGGATCCAGTGCTGTGCCGTGCCGTTTTGAGGAAGTTTCATAGAAATTAGTCATTTAATCACAAGAATAAAGAATATTTAAACACTCAAATTTTTGTTATAAATATCGGGTTTAACGCACTTTGCATGGCATACATTTAGAATCATTTATGATATAAATATATATAAGATAATACACGTATAAAATTTATCAAACAAATTGCATTCCAAAAATT
Organism: Eumaeus atala; assembly: GCA_017140195.1. Taxonomy (NCBI): domain Eukaryota; kingdom Metazoa; phylum Arthropoda; class Insecta; order Lepidoptera; family Lycaenidae; genus Eumaeus; species Eumaeus atala. The sequence continues at coordinate 61,374 of JAFELO010001982.1, forward strand.
TTCAACATGCAATAAAATTTTTACTTCATACGACATGAGAAAATAGTTCCGTTTTTTTTAACCAGTAATATGAAGATACTCCACAAGTACGTTGTTTATATATCTCATCAATGTTCTCATGACATCTATATATGTTGTATACAGGACCTAAAATAATTTACAGATTCCGCTGTTATCTAAGATTTTTTTAATATTTTTTATGAATTTAAGAAATTGGATATATTTAAGATTTTTATTATAGACATATATATAATACACATATAAACATACATGGCCTAGGCGTTATTCGAAACCGCGACCTCTGGCGTAACATTCGGAATAACCGCCACGTTACCAATTGAGCCAGCCGGTCGTCAAATTATTGTAGCTGTTAGTAGTAGTACGTTGATCTTCCATTTAATCTGCTACAGATATGAACCAAGACGCACAACTGTGTAAAGAGATACGTATACGTTAAAACATAATAATTATTTTAATTTTATTACAGTGTCATAAGAAGATACTTTATTATTCCTTCTTCACATCATAGAACAGTGTCGAGTTCTATTTTGTTTTATTTTTTTAAAATTATTACACATGGTAACAAAATCCCAGTTGTTCCTGCCAAGGGCATAATCAGAAGCGCTATTCAATTCTAAAAATGCATGGCATTTAGTAGTACTGTGCAACTTAAAAATATAAAATAAGTATTAAATCACTACAATATTCATGATTCCAATATTTTATTGAAACATTATTTACGGTATTGTTACACATTATATATATATTATGGTATACATATATACTACTACGACTATGTTTAAAAACATATAAAATCCACTTTGCGTTATTTTTGTTACTGTAATTGTTTTTAAATTATTTAGAAAATGTATATAAAATATTACAATTTAGCGCAAATCGAACACACGCATTCATACTACCAAATTTTGGGAAGTTTTTAAAATACGATACAAATGCTTCAATGTTAATTACCGCCAACAGAAACCTGTAAAAATTAAAAAAAATTATTTGACACAATCCTATCTAGTTTTATTTAACTAATCGGGAATTTAATCAGAACCTTTGACCGGCCTTAATGTTTTAGGTTGGTCAAAGGTTCGGTATGTGTTTTAACTAAAATCATGATTTGTACCTTATTCTAATTATACAAATGTGACTATACATTTTGGTAAAAGCATTCCCAATGTATCCATCTTCATTACTCCCTTTAGTTATAGACATCGATCAAGCGATGTTTTTTTCCAGAATCTTCCACGCGTTCAAAAATACACGTGTTGGTTCACACATCATTAAATCTCCCAAATTTTATCTATAATTAGTGGAGCCATTACAATATACCTCTCACCCTTAACCTAACTACCAAACGAAGCAAATCATCTTTAGTTTACAGAATGTCACTCAGATCAAAGAGTACACATCAAACGGTATAACAACGTGTGGCAAAATTAAATTTTCATCCCAATCCACAGTATTTACCCAAGGATTAGTAGATGCTCAATTTCCCCGACAGCATTAATAACTTTGTTAGGATACCCGTGCCTTGGATTTACGCTTTCTTTTTTTAACTCGATGACAAACTTGGCACATTCTTGTCTCTCTAATGGCGGAGGGTTTAGTTTTTGTTTAAATTTATTGAATGTTTCTCATTACTGCTATGAATCAAGTTTTTAAACTATATTTAGAACGAAATTTTTCTTGGAAGATTATTAAATCTTATTTATTCCTATCTTATATTAATGCAGCTGACATTCTTGGGATATAACATGTTTAATATGTAGTGTCATAATATTAATTCCCGCTCACATGCTAATTCTCGGAAGAGGTAGTGACATGCTGAATAGGAGGAGATAGTACCATGCATAGTGTTTGACACTACATCCTCCTATGCAACGGAATTAGACAGGCACGACCGCGTAGGTACCTCTCGCTCACATAATACCGCCGTAAAGTGACATATTCAGTGTCGCGTTACGTGCAGTGTGTGAATACCCTGTGGCCCATTGGGGGGATCAAGGACGGCAACGCATCGTAATAGTAATTATATAAACGTCCATGGGCGTCGGTAGTCGTAAAAAGGCCCCGATTGATCGTTTGCACTCCTACTCTATGAACGAAATATACCGTTAAGTGATGGCTATGAGGTTTTATTAACGTAGTAGGTCTAGTACTTAGAAGTTGTAAGAGGTAGGCTATGCAGCATTGTAGTGGAAACAGGACGGCACTACCATGAAAAATATTTGCTCACATATTACCACCTTAAAAATGGTGGTTATGTGGTGGTGTGGTTTATGAGTAGCCGATGGCCCTTTGGGGGTATATTGTAGGGTGCAGATGTAAATTGGCGTCGGTAGTCACCAAATGGCCACGATTACGGGTTTGTATAAAAGAAGTGACAGAAATGTAAAATAATAATACCAACTAAGCGAACGACATCGCATAAACAAGCTTACTTAACGCCCTCATGAGATCTTATCAATGTAATACGATAAATTCTAATTACAAGGGAACACGCGTAATTATAATCAATTTTATTAATTTAATGAAGTAGAGTGAACCTATTCCACATACACACTAAAGCTTGCATGTCATGGGGGTAGCAGTAGGTACTAATGAATGAATAATATATACTTTATTGTGCACACATTGATTTACAAAAATACGATATACACGATTTCATACCGCAATGTCATTCTAAAGTATCCGTGATTGTATATAAAAATATTGTTTCTCTAATTCAACCTTACGCGTACGATTTTAAGTCATTATTACAAAGCACATTACTTTTGAAAGAAGTGCACAATTAAAAATAAACGCGCATGATTTTAAGTACATAATTGACATTGCGCACGTATTTTATGCGGACTGTTTTGAGGCGCTGACTGGCATTTCTTAATTATTGTGTACTCACTTTAAACTTATTAGTAAAATCATTACAACACAAATGCACACAAACGTGGCTTTATTACTTTACAGTAATTTCTTCAAGACAAGTTCAACGATGAGAACAAAAAAATTTTCTAGAGGCAGTTCACATTAGAAGCAATAAAATGCTTATAAGCAATAAAAATGAACACAGATAAGTATATAATTCACTAATATATACCAAATTAAGTACGATATGAAGAATATAAAACCAAATAATAGTGAAATAAATAAATATATAGAATCAATGAAATAGTTTATTGAATGTATTGTCACTTCTTGATGGAAATTCATGTTAACACTTGAATAAATAATTAAATAAACCGCGATAAAATCCGTAAAAGTAGTTTTATTGCAAGTAATTAGTGCTGTGTATAGGTGTTTCAAGAATCAGACTAGCATAGTCGCCACTCTTTGTTGTATATAAATAGGTGTTCAAGTGTTATAAGTACACACCTATTGCCTCTTGCTATGACTCAGATCTACTTTGTTCGACAGAGGTTTGAGCCACGATGCAATTACGCTACCCCAAAAAACCTGTTAAATTTCTCTAATCTATCTACTTAAATCTGAGCTATTCCACTACTACCGACGCCCATACATATGCACCACCACTTGGTTAACACAGATGCAATACTTTCCTTCATCCCGTCCCCACAACAGGCCGTCGGCTACTTACAAAGGGCACGAAAACCTTCTCAGGTGCAGCCGTACAGCCGTCACTTTTTTATGGTGGTATCATGTAAGTGAGAGGCACCTCCGCAGTCAAGCCGCTTTTACATACATCTCATCTAAATGTTAAACACGTTGAACGCTACACGTCTCTCTGGCTAATCCCCGGTGGGTCAACCAATTGCTAAACAATTATTATTTTAAGCAATTTATTTTACTGTCAACCATTTAAAAGTAAAATGGCTATTCAACTAAGTTAATGAGTTTACTTACACACCATATATTGTTTATTGTTTATTTTCACATATTGAATCTGTATGATGATCACTTATGTTTGTCTTAGCGGCTAAGTTTAAATTGAGGGTTCGCAACGCGCCCGTGACAGAGATGATGCCCACAATAAACTCTGCTGAGTTCCTATCATTCTTTGGGTTGTGACCATTACTTCACAAAGGTACTTCAATTTAGAATAATCCATTCTATTACATTTTTTTTACATTATAATAGGACTTTGATACGAGTTTCTCTTCAACAACAGCTTTAAATTTATTAATCGACATAACCGCTACATTCCTGGGAATTTTATTATAAAAGCGTATACCCGTAAATGAATTAATATTTTTATAGAGCCTTGAGGGCACAGTGGGTATATTCTTATTTCTTGCATTGATATTATGTGGCTTTCGCTTCTAGAATTTTTCTATATTTTTATGTACGTACATAAGGCTAGTTAACACCTGTTTGAAAAATAATTGATGAGTCATCTACAAACAATACTATCCCATGCTTGTTATTAACAAGCTAAGGTAAGTCATTGACATAAAAGGAATAGGAATGGTCCCAAAATAGATCTTTGACCCCCTTTGGGGTCCTCCCATTTTAAGAAATGATCTCGGGGATCGTTTTCCATTTACATCTATCCTTGAATTCTACCACTTAAATATGAATTCCTTAAATCTAGTGCAATACCTTTAATTCCATAGTGATGTAGCTTCCCTATAAATATTTCATGCTGCACATAGTCAAATGCCTTAGATAAGTTACTGAAAACGCCTAGGGCATCACGTGACTCTTCCCATAAAAGTCACTTTGCTATTTTAATAGTAATATATTCGTATAAATAATTATAGTTAATTCATTGCATACATGTTAAATATGGAAATTAGACACAAAAATTTGGAGTAGGTTATCGTAGTAAAATAACACCATAAAAAGACCAGTATTATAATTAGAATGTATTTTACGACAGAAGTATAATACCTGAACTAAAACAAGAAATAAAAAAATAGATAATTTTATTTTATTAATGGAACACTAAAAGTTCAAGTCCAATTAAAAATTTCCCTCAATTTTATCCTAACCCAATAAAACACGTAGATTTCTACTTTCTTGTTCCTAATATAAACATGGAAATATTCTTCAATTAATTTAATTTTTGGTTGCCTATATAATGTTATTAATTTCAATATTTAACAAAAAATAGGAAACCTCTCGAATATTAGAAGAAAAATGTGGTTTAGGTTGAGGCAAAACTAAAATCTAAGTGGTTAATTATGAAATTGTTATGTTATATCATATACTTCGATGTAAGGCCATAGTATATAACTATTATTCGACCACAAATGGGTAAATTTTCCACTAAAACAATTAGTAAATAAATAAAATATATCCGATAGAAACAATACGTATTTTATTCACATTTCTCTGGCACGGGATAAGATATATAAATTATATTTTACTAAGTTATAAAAACCTCGTAGTTTTCGAAAATATTCAATGTTAGGCATTGAAGTAATTTTAGTTCATTTACATGCCTATTTTTATTTTAACACTAACTGGTTCATTGAGACACCACGTGCACAAAAAGAATATTTATTTTAAATTTTTGTGAACATTAGTATGAATTCTGGATGCACATTTGAGAAAAGAAACATTAGATCACAACGTTGAGAAATTCTTAACTAACTAGACAAGGTGTTTAAATTAGGAAGAGTGACATACATTAATACGTTTTAATTTAACATATCTAAACACACGTCAACTTAAATTATAATTCAAGTTTAATCTTAATAGATTGGAGTAATTGAAACTTTTGATTATTTTCAAGGCGCAGGAAACATCACATCCGTAGGGACAGAATTATTATTGGAACAACGGAAGTGTGACGCACTGCTTCAGCATCGCGACCCTTTTGATGCTCATATGTAATAATTAATAGCTGAGCCTTTCTGTGAATCCTAATCATCGTAGTGTGTATTCATTAATTTCAAAATTTCATTGAAAATGATGAGTACAAAGTCTTTCTTTACATTTTTTGAGAGAATTAAACAGTTGTATATAAAGTAAATACTTTCGTATACACGATTAATACGCAACATTAGTTTATCTAAGCCCATTCATTTTCTATCCCATATGGTGACAAACCCCACCAAGACTGCTTTACGTGACAATTAGTACACGGGTTACTTTTACTAACGAACTGCATTATCTCACAGGGTACACTAGTTCACAATATACTTAATATTATGTTAAATATTTCCGTTTAGAAATCCATTGTAATTGATCAGGGCATCAGTCACGCGCGAGTGGGTGGGGAGGAGACCTTCAAGAGTCTGCCGTAAATAGCACGGGAATCCTTATGTTTATGGGCGGCCGGTTGACAATTCTTATTAGACGATCGGACAGCTTATTTGTCTCTTTCTTTGACGTTGTCAAAAATAATTTGAGGTTATCGTTGTCACATGAGATACTATTTCCTAACATCTCTTTTGTACTAATAAATGGACTTTGATACGACGGAACAACATAAACCACATGTTAGTAATAAATTAATAAAACGGTGATAAAATGAGCGTAAACACTTTGCTCACACAACCTGGTTGGTTATAAAAAACCTAATGTTTATATTGCCAGTGAGATTATTCACAGAAGTCATTCATATAAATCTACTATGTAAACATTAGTGTTTACTTACTGATATATTTTTATTTCTTTTCAGATTCCAAGTTCCGGTCCTACGTTTACGGAGGGAGTGAAAAAAATAAACTTGGCACGAATCCAAACATTATGACACTTCGGAATTGATAAAAATAGTATGGGAAAATGAATTTCGAAATACGTCCGTTAAATACAACAGCGAAAATAATAAGCCGTATATGCAATACAGTATTTTAAACTCATTCCTACAATAATGAATAACATTGGACTATAATCGTAGTTATAAACGGCATATTTACAAAATATTTTTGAAATATTAAAAATAAGAAAAATGTTGAAAATAGAACACTACCAAGGAATACTTTAAAAATAAAATACTGTAAAAAGGCGTTAGTAACAAATAAGATATGAGCGCAGAGGAAAATGTTAACAGTGAAGTGATATTCATTCGTGGAACGGATAGTAACAATGCCGAACGATATGAATTTGAGTGTTTTGGTGATCGTGTTGTTGATGTTTATAAAGAAGAGCGACGAGAACATCGAATCCAGTGAGTATTATATATTGGGTAAAAGCTTATTCGAATATGTATATTATATATTCCATTCTGTTCATTTATACAGGGTGAGTTACAGTTTAATTGGAACATAATGAATGCAATTGGTGATGATATTTGCACGCGTCAAGCAGTACAATTTAACCAGTGTGCCAATCGAAGTGTATACAATATGAACTTTAAACGTAAATGTGACGATCACATTTATCTTGGTCAATCACTAAGGAGTAACAATGAGTGCTAGTCCAAAAGTTTCTCTAGTAAACTCAAGTGTAAAAACATTTTTTTTACAGCAGGGCAAACGAGGAATGTGAACCTTTTGAATTACCGACGCACATAGATATTCGCATAAATAATTGTTATGCAGATACATTGCCCTTCTTACCTTCTCCCCTTTAATCGGCCACCGGCTCCCTCTCTACTACCCCACGAAACGCGGTATCATTTACCGGGAACGTGCCGAACCAATACCGCAGCAATGCAGTATGGTTACTACTGACTACTGACTCTTATTCTCTACGCTTTTCTTTTTCGATGTCCTTAATCTTAGTCAAATAGCAACTATGGCGACCATCTCTTAAGAGACTAGGCATCCACGCGGGACATCGTATAGTGAACAAGTTCTTACGCAGCCACAAATACACTCTCCATTCCCTCATTCTCCTATTCCGATGGGATGCTAATACAAAATAACGAAGAAGAATCTGACGTAGGACCAATAGCTTAACGTTCTCTCCAAGGTATGGGGATGTAAACACCGCTAACATCCGTCTCCGGACTAACATTAAAATTTGAAAAATTCCAATAATACTTTCTGTCTGATCAAAGATTCAAGCTTATAACATCACGTCGGTGGTTAAACATGCTTACCATTAGACCAAGCGACATTCTTAATATAAATCAAGCAGTTGACGAATTTGACAATGCCTTATATCAACATGATTAATTTTATGTAAATTCACTATATTTCACTTCATTCACAAAGCATCGCACATGCACTGTGTACGGGCTGCTAGAAAACATCGTGCATGCCTTTTGAAATCACAAGCCTTTTGTTCGTTGCCAGACTAACGATGTTTCTTAGGTTTTACATCTCCATGGCCTAGTATCTCATTGTCATAATAGAAGAGAGACAACTATTGCGCAAGCGATTAAATCTCAACACTACTTCACTATACTTAGGTCTTATTAATACTATACAATAAGTAAACGTAAAAAGAACCAATGAATAGTTAATAATTCATTATCCTAATATGTATTATTATATTTAGATTTAATATGGTAATCCATTTTTTAATTTACCTAAGCAAAAAGACAGCAGAAAAACGTTATTTGCTAACATTTTGCTAAGGTACTCCATAAAAATTTTGCAGGTCTCACCGCGAAGGTAGATACTGAACATTCACTGGAATACAGAAGATCTGAAAAGCCCACATATTTGTTTCAACGGAGCCGCGACGCCACAACAGGGCTTAAAAATTGGTACACATTTGTGTATGATATGATTCCGGGATGGACGCGAATAGCAGGAGATCGATAGTCTTGGCGTTCATTGAAAGAGGCCTGTGTCCAGTGGACCGATAAGTACTGATAATGATGATAATGATGACGATGGATATAGAGTTGCGCTCCAGTTATTTGTCAACCCACGATGACACAAATTATATATTCAGATAATATTCGGATTTGATATTTAAAGAATATTTGAGAATCACAAGTCCTTATATCACAACAACAGGAAATTAGAATTAACTCTAATGAGATTTGAGCATAATCTGTATAGACCAAAGTATTAGTTAATACACCCGACGGCTACAATATCGCTTTGCGAAATTAGTCATCTAATCAATGCAGTTGTATGTCGAAGCCTAATTTGTGAGATGATTAAATAATAATAATTGATATAGCTGACTGACTTACGAATAATCATCGTCGCCAGCCCATTGAGAAGATGGAACCATCCATTTCTGTTACTCATATACAAAACATGTACTGCGATGATCTCATCTTCTCTTCCGTTGTCGCGGATGAGTCTATAAATTACATGCTTGGTAGCTAAGTGGTGGTGTGTATAGGACACCACTGTATGAGCGGGTTCGCAGATTGAACCCCTGCAAGTGCCATCGACCGTCGATGCTGAGGTGTTCCGGATCAATAAGCGACAGGACACACCGTACTTCCCACACACATTGAGCTTGGCATTTAGCTTAAACCTTAACACAGTTCTATTCCGAAAATCTGTATAAACGCTCCCAAAAAAAATTGTCGTGAAATATTTTCTATATGAATATTATAAAGAAAAAATATTATAAATAAAAAAAGAAAAAAAAAAAAAGAAATGTTATAAGTTTATTCCTTTGTGGTTTTAAGAAATTTACATGTGTTCTTATCTTATGTACATAAGGTGGCGATTGTAGCGTTTTTCTGCTTGCATTGAACAATGTCATTTACAAGACTTGATAGCTTCGTAATAAAATTAAATTGAATTGGAAAACAAAAAAGATTGTTTAAAATGATTTTTTATGTATTTGCCCAGTTTGCCTAGTGAATACGAATCTAAGAATATGTAAAAATTCGTCAAGCCGTTTGGGCAGTTGAGCGTGCCAAATAAATAGACATACAAATATATACGCTCCGAAAACATTGCCATCCCCCGGTAAAAAATTAAAGCCTGTACGTCGCACGTCAGCAGAATAAACCGACGTATTCAATGTTAAATTGTTAGGTAGATTTAAAGATACATTTTACACTAGCGGCGCACGTGTTTATTCATGGCTCTCGCAATATCTGTAGAGTTTTATAGAATAACTGTGAAGCGGTCACCCTTGTGAGGCCATCACGGTTAGCCTCACATGTTCAAATGGTGGTTGCTTGATCACAGCTAGGCGACCATATGGTACTTGAGGCGTGGTATGTTTAATAAAACATCCACTAACCTAAGAGACGAGGTGAAAGCGCGCGGAGATTTGTAAGCACTCGGCGATGATTTCATTACCGCAAGGGGGAGAAAATCAACCCTTCTGTTACTTTGTATAATATTTCTGCTCTGTTAGTTTTTAATTATGGTAAAACGATACACCAAGAATCCTTGTAAAAAGATGGTTCTTTATAAGGGAAATATTTTTGGACAGATGTTTAGTGTATATACTCCACCCGGTTGTTTTTTTTACAAGCTTACATTGAATTTTCGGTATCTATTTCAGCAGGCGTTGTCGCATTCGACCCATTTTCTCTATATCTGGACAAATGCCAAATTGAACGAATATATGCTTAGCGCACGGGTGACTCTGTACGTGGCCCGTCGATGATGGAGTTTTGAACCTAATTATCGGGCTTCAATATATTTCGCCTGTTAAGCTGAAGCCTATACAGATCTAGACATTGTCTATATAATTATTTCGGCCATAAATACGGTTACAAATAAAAATGAAAAAAATATTAAATTTGAATTTGGAATCTGTCATTCTTATAAGATTGTTCAGTTTGTGTTATCATTTTGACGCCAATACATATTTTGCGATATTAAAATGGAGTGGGTCACCCCACTAAAGATAACATAGAGCTGTTGCATTACACAAAGTAGGTGTGGAGCCACATGAAAATGAAACTCTCCTTACACTTATATCAATACGTATGATGAGACTTCTGTTTGCGACACATACAGGCTGACCACGTGGTGTTCGTACGAAAAAGGTGGTTAAAACAATAAGGGAAATAATTCGAAGAAGTCCTATCCGAAAGCATAAGGTTTTATCCCGGGAAATGAAGATAGCAAGCACCTAGAACCATGTTGCGTATTTTAAGAGATAACTTGCAGCCGATGAAAGATACACTGGTCATTTCTTAACTGATAAATTACAGATAAATGTGTAAAATCTAAACAACTAATGAAGCGGTACGCAAAGGGAGGTCACAGAAAATAATGGTTTACGTATGTAATTTACACACAAAGTAACCGAATCTATGCTCCGAGCTCTAATGAAGCTTCCCATTTGGTCGTCAGATTGCAACGTGGGCTCTATCCGACTTCAGATGATTTTGTGGGGTATTAGCTGTAAAGGAGTGACTCGGCCACAATTTTGTGAAAAATATGCCAAAACATCGGACAAATGCACAAACGGACAAACACACAGATATATCAACATATCATTCTTGGGAGATAGTTAAGCCCCTTAATAGCACCATGTTCAATAAACAAGTATTGTCCTTCCAGCAAGACTCGGGACCAGATTATATAACTCCATCTACCCAATCTCGGTTAAAACGAACTTTTCGGGCCTGTTCAGAGCTGAAGATTTTTTTATACTATAAGAAGGCAGACGAGCAATCGGAGCGTTTTGATGACTACCGACGCCACTGGACATTTGCACGATTGTTACGCAGATTCTTTGCCGTCCTATCAGCCCCCTCCCCCCAAAGGGTCAATTACAAACCACCCGAAATGCGACAACGCCGCTTTCACTTTACGCCGGTATAAAGTGAGCGAGGGGTAGGCATTTACAGACTATTTTCAGCATTGATAGTGTTGAATACACCACTACACTACTATCTGTAGTATCTGTGATAGAGTGCCCGGGGCTGTAAATCATTTGGGCACAATCATTGGTTCACTCAGCTTAGCTTAAGGTGCGTTAATACGGCATGCCTTATTGATCAGCCACAAAACTGATGGGGTTGTCCTATGATGCAGAGCAACACGTCTGTGAAGGAGGCGTGCGTCCCATAATGGACTAGCTGTTAAGATGCCCTGATGATTTATAGTTCCTGGGCACCGGCGGCAACGAATGGCACTCGCGGTTTTTGACGGTATTCGGCACCTAAGTGTCGCACGAGCCCCACACACCGCTCGTCCCCACCCAGGTGGTGGTGGGGTGAAGGCGCGTAAATGCGTTTCCCCGTGTGAACAAGAAAGGTATGATGGAATACGCCACCACGACAAGGCTTGTCCTGCTATAAAGTCCATCGCGTTGGTTAAGTAATGCTCCAGATCAATGATATTTTGTCGGGTGTACTTCTCCTAGTGGTATGTCATATCGGATATGTTGAAATAATTTTAATAGTAGGTTTTTTCCTTCATTTTTTCCTGTCTGTATATTATCTGTACAAACTCGTAGCTAGAAATAATGGTTGCTCTTAGATACCACCACTCATTTGTTATCCAGGTAATGTTTTTTTTTTAATAGGGGTCGTTAGGTCAATTATTTTTATATCATAGGAGCTAAAAATGGACAAATGGCCAATGTGAGCTATTTGGTGCCACCCGACGCCCATAAACATCTGCTTACGTAGCACATGCGTTGCCAGTATGGTTTTTACTTTACGGTGGTATCATGTGAGCGAGGGGTACCTCTCTGGTTATGGCAACCCAATTCTGCTATAACGCAGGGGGTCATCTATTAATAAATTTGAGAAAACATTCCAATGCTAGAACTATTATAGGTTGACGAAATCTTGGCACCCACAAATGAGAGGATAAGAATTAATTTTAGAATCTGTGTTATCAATTATAAACATGGCATTGGTATGCAATTTTTTGGTGATACACACACATTTTCACGCCAGCTCTCCAATGGGGTAGATAAAGGAAGTGCCACACGTCTCGATCCTTACATACCGGCCTTGCCTCATCCACATTCATTGCTATCTTCATACAAACAAGTCGCTTGCGTAGACTCTTGAAATTACCTACGGACTCCTCGGAACCGGCACCTTCGCATTGTATATCTGTTCTGTTAAAATGTCACCTGCTACTCTTTGTGCATGTCCAAGCCAACAGAGCACGCCCTTTCTCATTTTTACAACTACACTTTCTTTCATACTTAAGATCCCTCTCACTTCATTACTGCGAATGCGTTTACGTCACATATTTTCGCAAAGACCTTATCCAGACCGCATTCATTCCATTTTCATGCACAAGCTGATATACCCAAATCTCAGGTCCATACTAAAAACTTTGGTATTAAAAAGATTGCACACGAAATTCTATAATACCTTCTTTAATTTCTTAGCAGCTTTCATTTCTTTACACAATGAATTTCTTTAAACGACCTCGGTATATATATATATATATATATATATATATATATATATACAACATAAGTTGGTCATAGGCCAATATTTGGAGCTAATAGCTAACAAATCAATGTCTTCAACGTAAAATTGATTCGACAGATCTTTCGTACTTTCATTAGCCAACTAGGTCGTGGAAAATAAAATTGCGGCTCTAATTCAGTTATTTATTACATAGAACGTCCACATCACCCAAGGTTGCACACGTTCAGATTTTTCACGACACATGATAGGTCTTGTTTAGTTTTTATTTAGTTTACTCACTTAAACTTAACTATCGACGTTCTAGATTTTTTTAAAGAAGGGTACTAACGAGCTGTCAGGTCCTTTTTGTGATTAGGCATGTTCATGGCATAGTGCAGATATATCTTCTTCTCTCCTCTCCTCTACTCTACTGTGGGATACCAGGAACTCAGAAAGTGAAGCGTAAGATTACAGCTGTTACTTTGCATCAGTATCGTGTCAACGAGTTACGAAACCTCGTCGTTGTGCGGGCCCAATGCAGATGTAATATAATATGGAAGTAACTTCCCAAAAAATTAAAAGGATTGAATATATTCATTTAACTACTGCCCATGCCCATAAACATCCGCATAACTGAATCATGCAGATGCGTCGCTCATAGGAATTCTCATACCAGGAACCGCTCAAAACGCGACACTGAAGATGTTGCTTTACGACTGTATCATGTGAGCTACAGGCACCTCCCTGGTCGAGTCGAGATAATTCGGCTGCAATGCAGAATGGTACTACATCTTACTTTTTCTAGTTTCACATGTACATATGAGAGAGAGAGAGAGAGAGAGAGAGAGAGAGAGAGAGAGAGAGAGAGAGGCAAGAGAGTTAAATGTTAGATTGTATTGTAGTTTTCATTTCAAGTGATTCATCATAGTAGTAATTAGCACTCAGTTTAGTAACAGATGTTAATTTTGTAACAGTTGTAATTAAATAGATGTGTATATCATACACATCTATTTAATTTTGGATACATCATTAGTAGAATCAAATTTCATAATATCGACACACGGGACTCTATGCCGATAAAACTATACGCAAATACACTTTGGTTTTCACCGTATAGAGGAACAATCAGACAATGGAGTATCCACTGCGTTTTACCTGCAATCGAGATCAATATACGTTAGTTTTACCGTTGAAAAGGTTACAAAATTAAAGGGTTGATCCGGATCCGAAACCAATTTCGTCCGTACCAAATACCACAATCGACTAGAAAAATCGTTTGCAAAGCTGCACGATTCTAAAAATCGGACACTAGAACTCGCATTTACTTAGTTCAAATTAACTTCCTGCTTCTTTGGGTATTGCAAAGAATCAAATACAAGTAATGTTTGATTTAAATTTATAGGTAAATATTTTTTTATTTATTCACGTGTTTAAAGCAAGTGACAAAGCTGCATTCTGAATCTGATTCGGGACAGTGCTAAATTGGGTGTAACTGGTCAGGGAGGGTCGCATAACAATGCCGAAAACGATGGCTATGTTATTTTTGTTTTTTATATTACGGGGGGGGGGGGGC
>JAFELO010001982.1:80667-99893 GCA_017140195.1 Eumaeus atala
CATTAACAAAATGTATTTTAGAGATATAAATATTATCAAACAAAAAATAAGCAAACAACATCTACAGCTAAGAGTGCGCTCCCCTTTATGTCCCTTAATATACCTTTTGGTCTATTTTAGACCGCCACCTGGGCATCTACACAAGCTAAGTAACAAGGACTAATTCTAACTCTTCCGATATTCTATATTTCGATATTGGGCGCTAGTTTACTCCTGTTAACGGCTTAATTTGAAGGCAGAAGATCTGATGATCGTCTCGTTATATTGGTGTTTTATTTATCGTAAAATAATAAGATTCTCAGAAGTAATAACGTAAATAAAACGTTTAATAATTTATAATTTATTTACATTTATGAGATTTTCTTTCCTTATAGTGAATTAAAAGTTAATTTAGATGTAATAAAACTTATATATTACCATAATGAAATTGATAAAAAAAATGTACAAAAAATATGCATATAAATTAATTAAACTGAAACATTTTTATTCCATTACTTTAAATTGTCATCGTGACTACCACAGATGGTTGCCAACTTCAGCTGAGGGATAAAATATAATTATAATCGCTTACTGTCGCTTCATGTTATAGTAATGCTGATAAATAAAGTTATTTAATTATCCAATCGTTAACGTTGTCAAACAAACCTCCACGTTTTGTAATGTGTATTAATTTTTTGCATGATGTTTATATCAAAGAAACTATTTAATATGCATGAACATTGTTCTTGTTCAATTATATTCACGTTCTTGCCAGGCTGTCCAATATAGAATTTGGGATCGGATTTCCTATTTTATCTTATGTCATTAATCATTACATACCTGTGGAGTAATTAATGAATAATTATATCATTGAAACGCGACTTGACTGGGTCAGAGAAAACTCTACCGATCGGTGTAGAGGTTAGGTAACTTGACATTACACCTGGGTGGTCCCCGGGTAAATCCCTCTAAAGTAATACTATTTTATTACTGGCGCGCATATCGTGTTCTTTTTTGTTACCGTGTGAGTTGACCTTCACCGAGACTGAGGTAAGTTTAGGCTAGCATGCTAGGACTACCTTTACCTACCATCTAGAATGAATATTGATATTGATGTCTCCTGGAGTAATGGTATTACCCTCCTATTATACACCGGCTATCATAGCATCCAGAGTAAATAACTGGGATTGTCAACATTCCTAGCAAGTCCAATATCAATGTCAACATTACTAGCAATATGAAATTTTTATTGATCATCGCTATTATTTCCAAATTATTTTTAGCAAGAGGTACTTCCATGCTGCTTTGCAGCAGAATTGGCCCGGGACTACCGAGGAGATACGTATCGCTCACATGATACCGACGTAATAATCCTCAGAGTTACGTTACGTACGATTGATAAGTAGCCGGTGGTCCATTGGGAGGGAGGAGGAAATAATGGCAACGTATCGGAATAATAATTACGCGGATGTTTATGGGCTTCGGTATTCGTAAGATTTCTCGTATGCCCGTCTATAGTATAGTAGAGTAAAAAAATTGTTGGTAGAGCTCCACAGATTGAGAATGAGGTAGTTGTTTATGTGACATGAGATTATTCTGAATATCACCTTTAGTTATTAAATGTCGAGGTTATAACAGAGCAGATCTATTTAAAAAATTATAAACTTCAATAAAGGAGCAGGTGAAAGAAAACAGGTGTTCCGTATAAGTACAAACACATTGGTAAAAGATCAATTGACCGAGAGCATTATCGAAATAATACATAAAATTATAAATATATTATTTCCGTGTCATATATTCAGTGATGTTTTCCCGATTCTGATATCAGCTTTGTGCGATGTATGACTACATCGCACATGAGTACAGTTTTAATGAGTTCTAGCTTCTGCGTTCGTGAGTTAGTTCTGAGATGTTGGAAATGTGAATAATGGATGTCTAACGTTTTCAGCCCAAACCTTCCACAATTCACAACAAAAGTGCTAAACGCGACCTCGTAGTTATATTTTTTTTATCTGATATTTTTGATTTAAGTGTTCAGTTAAGGTTATTTCTTTACGTAAAATGTGGCGTAGATGTATATATGAATGTTCACGTAATGCTACACACAGAGAAAATTGGTGGCAAATAGCAAAAGCTTAGTAGCTAACCGCGAAAAATCAGATCCTCCACGACCACGATCACTCCGCCAGGAGTGTACGATCAAGAGGAAGAAAATGTTACACTAAAGTTATTTCTTAGTATAATGTTATACGAAGACCAAGATTGACATACCACGATCAAATTAATTGGGCACTCTCCGGAGGTGGTGTCAAGAGTCATCGCAACCGGCGTGTTTGTATGGAGAGAGTAACGAGTATTGGGGACGCAAGGCAGGTATGTAAGGCTCGTGATGCATAGCACTCCGTATTTTCTACCTACCCCAGTAGGGAACTGGCGTTAAGATGTGTGTGTTAGGTTATTTCAGAAAAAGAGAGGTACATTTCATATCGCGCCAGCTTGATTCAGATGCAATGTAGCAAGAGCAATACCCCTTAATTAACTTTTATATTTATCACAGCACTGTTACTATTTCGGTGTAACACTGTTTCGGCCGGTATCACATCCAATGTGTATACCTTTTAGTGAATGACCGTATCTTTACGATTCGGACGGACTGTTAAATGCAGTGTTTATTGTTCTGCGTATGTGTATCAGTTCAGGCTAAACTATTGTTCTTTTCTCTATGCCCAACCATAAATTTGGGCGTAACCTCTGACTTCAATATTTCTGGACTGCTAATCGCGTAGATCACCATTGACGCTATTTGACCACCAGCGCTACCGTCACAACGTACAGCCAATATGAATAAAAACTAATGCACATGGACGCTGATATTCTTTCAGCAAAATGAATAGGCCTCGGTGTCTTCATGTCTGTCTTCTTCCGTATGAATCCACTATGCATGTTAGTATTGAAAGCAGTAGGCGTAGTTAATTTTTGTTTTTTAATTTTATATAGAATACTGAGGCAAACGAACAGTCGGAGCCTTTTTGTGTTCATGGGGGTCGGTAGTAGACCGACCCCCATGAACATCCGCATAATTATTATGCCGATGCGTTGCCCCCCCAATGACCCAATCTGTGCTTAGTTGAATTGTTTTCGGGCGACCGGTGGGTGTGTATTCTTGGTTGTTCTGACCAGTTTTACTAAGTAATGCAATTGTATTCTAGTTCGTACGATGTCTTACGTTAAGTCTCTGGGTAAATTTATCTTTATTGTCACAAAATAAATATTTATTATAACAGTGTTACGCGTTTTATGGAGACCAATATTATGTGATGCAAACGTATGTTAATGAAATAATATTATTAAAAGGAACGTAGATTACGATCGGATACGGTAGGGTAGGCTTCGTAGTAAATTATAATAAAACAAAATGATTTGCATAATACATAATTAAATGTGGTCTGTGGAGCGTTAATTTAATAAATTACTAATTAATGTATATTGTGTTTATATTGAAATATTTTAATAATTCATTTAAAGACTTGCCTTTTATTTACCTACCGTTGCGCATGAGGCACATGTAAGGAGTCAGATAATCTATCCGATCGCCATCAAATTTAACTGGTATTTTCAGGAAATATTCAGCGAGCGATTCATAACCCAGCGAGTGACGATCAGGAGTGGTAAATAATTATTGCCGAATCGTTGGAGTGCTCGTAGGAAACGTTGCACAGCCGAAATGAATCCTCCCGACGAAGAACTTTGGACAAGACAAAAGTCATGTTCAACGAAGATGTTCCCCCCTAGGCCGGTTAGCATCGATGGTGCTATTCTTGAAGTCGTAAACGGATACGCCTACCTCGGGCAGCTATTGCAATTAGGTAGATATAACTTCGAGAAGTAAGCCGATAGAAGGATTCAGTTGAGTTGGGCAGCATTCGGGAAGCTTCTTCACATTCTCACGTCGCCTATACCGCAGAGCTTGAACACAAAAGTCTTCAACCAATAGGCACTGTTCGTGATGACTTACGAGGCCGAAACATGGCTTCTTAATTTAGGACTGGTCCACAAGTTTGCGATGGCTCAACGTGCTATTGAACGTGCTATTGAACGTGCTATGTTGGGTGTTTTCTGTAGGGCAGATTCCGTAACGAAATTATAAGGCGGATAAATAAAGTACGAATGAAAGTATGAGAGATACGCTGAAAGATTCACATCGTTATTGTAGGAATGCCACCAAAACCCTAGTGAAAGAGAACGTCTGAAAGCGGAGGAGAGGCTGGCGAACAGCTTCCAGACGAACAGCTTCTAGGCGAACATCAAACTCTTCTAGAGTTAGGCGAAGATGACTGGTGGTGGTCAAGTGTAGGGATGGTGACATTCATACAAGCTCCAAAATTGTGTTAAAACGATGTAATGAGTGCTTTGGAGATATGTATGAGTTTGTACGGGATGTTGCGTCGGCCTCTGTCTCCGTAAATGATGCAGTGGCCGGAGCGGCATATCAGGAAATTGCTATAGAAGATCTTTCCGTTTTTCATACCTCTTATCGCCCATACAACCGTATGGGCGATAAGAGGTATGAAAAACGGAAAGACTGCGGGGATTGGAACAGGTTTCGGCTAGGATGATTAAATATGGTGGCTCTGCAGCCAGGGAATCTTTTTGGGTCCTCTGTAACACCTGCTGGAGGACCGGTAGAGTGCCCGAAGACTGACGACGTGCGGTCATCGTGCCCTTATATAAAGGTAAGGGTCCATGTATGGACTGCAATAGCTATAGGGCCATCAGTTTAAACAGCTTAGTGTCGAACGTAAGGAAATTTCTTAAAAGCCAGGTTTTACGCCCGTCTTGCCCTGCATCATTACGTGCTAGTCCCAATAATGTTGGGACAAGCGCACCCAACTCTCACTTCCATACAGTAATCTGTATGGAAGTGAGAGTAAACTACTAGCATGGTACTACCTCTTTCCAAAATAATCTCTTCTCTTGTAGAAATAATGGTGGATGTGAGGTTAACGAAACAGATATACAATGCGAATGTGGAAGGATGTAGGTACCGGGTAAGACCCAAAGTAACATACCATGATCAAGTTGGTCGGGTACTGTCCGAAGATGGTCTTCGGAGTCTTCGCAACCGGCGTGTCTCTATGAAGAGAGTTTTGAAAGTGGAGGAGGCAAAGCAGATATGTAAAGATCATGACGTGTGACATTGTTGTTGTTGTAAATTCGATACACATGACGGATAAGCTTGCTGAAGTGGCAATGGGCTGGTCACACTCACACACTCAGAAGAACAGATGGCAGATGTATCAGCAGGGTTCTGGAGTGGAGGCCGCGTTTAGGAAAATGAAGTGTTGGTCGACCGTCCACCAGGTGGAAAGACGATCTCTGTGCAGTAGCCGGTCCGGTATGGATGCGAGTAGCGGGAGACCGGTCGTCTTGGCGTTCATTCAAATAGGCATGTGTCCAGCAGTGGAACGATAAGGGCCGATAATGATGAAAAATTGTAAAGGAGCAAACACGGAGTAGTTTTTAATGGTATAGGGGGCAAATGAACAATCGGAATCTTTACGACTATCGACATGAACAGCCAGATAATTACTATGCCGATGTGTTGCCCTTCTTTGATCCTCCTTTAATGGGCCATTCACAAACCTTACAGAACGCATTACCGAAGATGTCACTGTACGGCGGTATCATGTGAGCGTGAGATATTTTCCCGGTCGTGTCTATAGCTACTTCGAAATACGTACGAATTGATGAACGTCGACCTTTTTTTTCTTCTCTTTACAAACTTACAAGCTGCACGAAGATCCTTTTATGGGGTTGTGCTTCATGATCATATGTACCGCATTGATTTGAGCTGAGATATATCCCTTGACATGCCAACACAATTTAGTTGGAATTCAGTATGTAAACATCTGTTACAAATGCGAATGAAATAACATAAACCATCTTTGCGGTAATTAAAAGAGCTTTCCGCTCAACGATAAATGCCAATAGCTGACGATGTCAATATCAATATAATATTAACGTTTGTTTAAAAAACAAATTTACAATTAATACAAATAAATAATTGATGGCCGGCTGGCTCAGTTGGCAACGTGGCGGTTAGTCCGCATGTTACGCCAGAGGTCGCGGGTTCGGATGCCGCCTAGGTCATGGATGTTTATATGTATTATATGTATTTCGATAATAATAAACCTTAAAAATATAGGAATTTCTTAAATTTATAAAGCATATTAAATATATTTCCGAGGTCTAGTACCTGCAACACGGTCCTTACGGTACTTAGCACAGCGCTAGGCTAACGTGGTGTGTTAGATACACAGATATTATTATTGTTATATTATGATTAACCAGCAAATCGGCACTTTGAAGTTATTAAATCTCGCTCAACGTAATTTCCGCTATGAAATACAAATTTTGTAATTACTTTACAGTAAAATGGTGGACCATTTTTTTGCCAATGAACATTTTTCTAGTGGCGCTTAGAGTACTCTAATTATATCGCCACTTGGCTTATGTCCAAGACATGCCGATCTTTAAATATCGTGTGTCGTGCAATTCTGTATTTAGGACAGTTTTGATGGGGGAGCGGTGTATTTTTAGATGATAGTATTTCAGATGTGACTTGGTCGTTGACATTATTTCAGAGAACAACATTGCAGAGGAATAAAATATAAGTTATGAAGCCACTCCCGCGCTTCTCTGAGCTAAAGTATATACTGATATTACAACTAATTTCTGCTAATATTAAGATATATATACCTTTTTTTGTTGTTGACGCGGGGAAACGTATTTAAGCGCCTTCACCGGACCTGGGTGGGGTCCAGTGCTGTGTGTAATCGCGGCACATGATAGTGCCGAATACCCACAAACACCGCCGCGAGTGCCATCATTGCCGCCCTTGGTGAGGTGCCCCGGAACAATAAATCATCTGGGCACCTCGACGGCTAGTCAGCCCCCTAAGAGACAACTCCACCTCCACAGATCCACACTCCCGCACTACAGGGCAACCCCACCGACTCTGGGACAGTGAATAGGGTGAAGTTCCCATCCTCTGTCCTGTCTGTTATATCTAAGTTCCCTAGTATGAGTGATTCCGTATCCTTTGCATTATCGCGCTTTCTGAATACAAAATCGAATTATTGGCTAGTAAAAGTATGAGTATAACACAATGTCCTGATCATACACGTTTTAGTTTGTTATAATGTCTAGATATTATCAAGAGGCAGTGCAATGCTGCAGTGCAGCCGAATTGGGCCGGTACGACCTGGGAGGTATATCTCGCTCACGCGATAACGTCGTAATACAACTGGTATGCTGTCGCGTTTCGTTTGGGCTGCGATTAGCCGGTAGCCCATTGGATGAGGGTAACGCATTTGCATGGCAATAATGCGGATTTATATGGGTGTCGTTAATCGTCAAAGGCTCACATTGCTCGTTCATTTGCCTAAAAAAAAGGAACAAAAGAAATCGTCAGCAATATTTTACGAACGCTCTGCTTGACAATTGTCTTCTTAAGAATCATAATTATATACAATTGGCTCTTAAACAGATGCCGACAAAATCAACAAACTACTTAAGAGAATGGTGTTTTAATGGGTAATTACTGGTTGCAGATTGTAAAGGAGGACAAATAATCTTATGCTGAGATCATATACTCATATTATATTAATTACCAGTCCGTCCCGGTTTATTGCGGTTATATAGTGGAAATAGTCATCGATTAAAAAATACAAAAATAATAAATTTTAATTTGAGCATCGTAAGCATTCTACGTTACCATGTCAACAAAATCAATTTATGACAGAGCAACGTGTCAGAACATCTAGTTGCCAATAATATCTGAAGCTACATAAGGGTATATTTTGATAATTTCTTTTACCTTTGCTTACGCTATCAGAGTTTTAATACTAAAATCTAACATTTTAGAAAATGGTATACAGCAAATAATGGTGAAACATTTTTTAAAGGCGTTCCATTAGTTCCGGAACCTATTCATTGCAAACGAACAAACAATCAACAAAACAAAACAGTAGTGCTGTTGTAGTATATTAAAATCTATCCTGAACTATTCCATTCTTTGAAAGCTTGCTTTCTCTCTCGACAGATTAGTATAATTTATATCAAATTCTAGTCACAAATTTTCACGTAATGTACAGACATGCGGACAGGAGTAATAAAACCTGTTCGAAGTGTTTTGTTATTGATTCTCAGTAGTCCCAGCCAATATTTTTTTTTGGTATACCTTTCATGTATATTTTAGACTTTAGAACACTTTAGCTTCGCTATACGTATGTCTTGGTAATAGGCAGTGCCATGCTATATTACAAGAGGCTGGCAAGAGGGAAGAAAAGGAGACAGACTCTCGCTCATATGATAGGTCGTAAAGTGACAATCTTTGGTGTCGTGTTTAGTTACATTTATGAGTGCCCGGTGACCCATTGGAAGCAAGAAAGGGCATAATAGTCAAGTGAACGTAATGTGCGTCGGTAGTCGTAATAACGCGCTGTCTGCTTTTTTTCCCCTATAATATAAAAACAATCATACTTAGGTAGATTATTGAATATTGTTGTCTTAGTTCTTACTTATCATGATTGTATAACTCATAAGGTAATAATATTATATGTAATAAAATACATATAAAAGTTGAAAAATTGAACACGTGTCTATTTTGAATGACTTAACTAAAAACGAAATTAAGTTTTATGTAATATTATTTATATTAATAGTTTTTTGTTTCTGTAATACGTTTCAAGTACACATTCTATTATTTTAGTTAAATTAAAAGATAAACCCAGGTGCCACATGCTTATTATTTTGTGTTGAATTTAATAGGCAGGTGTTTTTGTGACATTTCAAATGATTAAATAAGGATAATGGGTAAATTTAAATATAATATACTGTCATAATGATAAGTGGAGCAGCTTTCATAGCTTATTTTATCTCTGTTCTGTTCCCTGAGTAGGTGAAAATCATCAGCAGGTATTCGCAACAAACCTGCTGTGCACGCTCTCATATGTTCGCAGCACAATAATGTTTCAGCTCAAACTTAGCCGGGGCAGTACCGTGCGCCCAGATTGCTGGTTGTTACAGATATACTACTGCATACTTACAGAGGATAAGCGTACTTTACTCCCTTTAAAACATTGCCACTTTATATTAAAATGCTAAAAATAATTTCTTAAAAATTATAAATTTCTTAAAAGATAGCAAAAAGCCTTCTTACCCTTGACAACAGGAAATAATAAATAAAATTTTACAAAGAATTACATAAAATTACACAAATTTCGTCTGATTAATATCATTTGATATGTTATTATTACGAATCTGTGATATATTATGTAAGTAGGTAAGGCGACCCTACCATTTGTTTGGTAGTAAGTAATAAGTATTCATCTCTGCCATAAAAGCATGCTATAGATAGCATTATTTATATATAAGGTAGACCTTATGTATAAATAATGCAAATTAATTCTAGGATGGATTCGTAAGGTCAAAACTTGTGTATGACTACTGACATTCCTTGTAGAACATTGTGGAACGGAAATAGCGATACGATGAGTACTATTTCTTCCACAGACGTATATTCACTGGACAGCGCTACAAAAGTAGTTGTTTCTCAACATAATGTGCTAGTATTTTTTCAAATGTTACGAGAAAGTCTTTGAATGAAGGTATATTTTTTGTTTTTACTTACTGGGTGGGGCCCACTATAGCCACCAGTAGTGCTGTCAGTGCCATCTTTGCTCTGGTGAGATGTCACGGAACTATAAATCATCAGGGCACCACAACGGATAGGCATTCCCCTGAGGAAGTGAAACCGCCTCCAGAGAAGTGTTGCTCCGCACCACAGGAGACCCCCACTGGTTTTCGGACGGCACTCTGCAAGGTTGCTTCTTCTAGGTTTACTTCTTTATTTTGCACTAGGAGCACCCCGCAGTTTTGCCCGCGTACAATGCTAAATTCCATATTATAAAGTTGACACCCCTATTTCACAACATTTCAAGAAAGTTCTTAGTGCGTACTAGCATCATGGAAGGAATCTCGGAAACAAATTCCAATTTTCCAGGTATAGTAGTAGTTTCGGCTGTGCGTTGTCAATTATTCAATCCTTCTGTAACGCAGTAACGGAAGAACTTTATATATATATATAGATTTAGGGTAAACGGATTTCGTGAACTCACATCAGTACATTTGTCATCTCAGTCCAACCGTTACCATGGTAGCTATATGGCTTCTGAAACGTCGAGATCGTAAGTAGGCTTTCTCAAATCAGTAGGTATATCGCAATCAGCTCTTCCTTGGTTCGACTCGTACCCGAGAGGCAGCCTATTTACACTTCTGACCATTTCTCCGTGTGGTGTGACCTTATTGCTGGTGTTCCGCAAGGAGGAGTCTTATCACCTGTACTGTTTGCGGTATTTATTAACGAAATATCCAAAATAATTTCCTCTTTTCATTTATATGCAGACGATTTGCAGCTTTATAGGCACTCTACATCAAATGGCATAGCCGATACTATAAATGTCGTAAATTGTGACCTACAAAAAATAAAGGAATGGGCTGTCACTTTTATGGTCTACTCGTTAACAATAAAATATCACAGGCCATACTCATTGGTAGTAGGCATCTACGTACCGGGATTGATCTGAACCTTTGAATAAAATTATGTACTATGGTAATGTCAGAGTTTAATAATAGCGTTAAAAATTTAGGTTTAATCATTGACTCTGATTTGTCTTGGTTTGGTCTGTACACGTAAATGAAGTGAGAAAGAGGTTGGAGAATTTTCTACCTTTCTCTACTAAAATTCTCTTAGCACAATCTCTTCTACTTTCTCTTCTGGATTATGCGGACACCTGCTATTTGGATGTGAGTGAAGATTTTTTAAGTAAACGTCTACAGAATTTATGCATACCGTACATTTACGGGTCGCGTAAATACGACTTTATATCGGAATTTCGTAACAGATTAAAATGGCTCCCAATCCGCCACCGCCGGAACTTGCAAATCCCAACTATTTTATTTAAGCTCCTAAACTCTTCCTCTCCCTCCTATCTTTCCGAGCGCTTCTCTTATACTCCTCCGAGCGACAGGCCCATACGATCATGTGCCTTAAAAAAGCTCTATCTATTCCTTCCTTCAGCTCTTTATTTAAAAAAAAATCCTTCACAGTTCGTGCAGCTCATGTGTGGAATGATCTTCCCGCTGAGATACAACATAGCCCATCAGCTGGCGCTATCAGGTCCTGGGTGAAGAAGCATTACTTTCATCTTTACATATAAAATTCATAATCCATAGTAGATAGTATATATATATATACTACTACTATATTGTAGTTTTGTTGTAACCGTGTACCGTACTTTCCGCAAAAATTTCTCAATTTTGTTTGGTCTACTGGCAGAGATCTCCAAAAGTGAGAAAGTGATAAGCACACCCTTGTACCTCTCTTAGTATTTATATAATTTTAAAATAATTATGTGTGTACATGAAGTATAAATAAAACAAACCCCGATAAAATCCATTAAAATAATTTTATTTATAATGTGTCACATTCGCGTATATCTAAGAAATTATATCGTAATCAGTACTCTTTTTCTCTCCATCGCAACACTATAGAGTGATCATGGTAAACTAGGAAGGGTGCGGAGGGGAGGAGCAGATTAGGATCGTGCTACATAGAAACACTTCCTCGGATGCACTGATTTAGTTCATCTATCAAGCAGCGATAGTGGTTGCCGCTGGCAGTCCTGGTGACAAAGGTGAGCAACTGGTGGGAACGAGTGGTGGGCAAGCAAGCCATTAATATTATTTTTTTTTACCTATTACAATCGCAAAATAAAAACATTAAAAATAAATATCTATGACGTTTCCTGCGATTTATGTTATCCTGGTACCCTGAATGATGAGAGGGAGTTGGATAATGGACGATAGTCGACACTTATCGTGCATATCTTGCTGATACCGATTCCCTACAGCTAATTTGCTCCCAAAAATATATACTAAGCGAAAAAAATACAAGGTGTGAAACATATCATGTCAAACCCATTCAACTTTATATAACATTATTTCCTTCTACGAAAACGGTAAGTTTATTAAGCAATAGACGTTACGTTTCGTCTACAATGAAATACAATGTAATTTAGTTATAACGGGCTTCATAACAAAGCGTTACCTCGACGTCATCTTGGAAATGTGTATACTCGTACGTACTTATTATTACGATAATGCTTGGTGCAGACGAAGGTAACTAGTATTTTTTTTAAAGTAGACAAACGTGCAGTGGAGTTCTTTGTTTATGAGCAATGTCGCGTCCATGATCTATCTAAAAAGGAACACGAATATTATTCTTCTTCGCACTTCGTTTAGGCTTCGCACTGTTATTTCACAAATTAGCCATACATTTTTCTTTATTCACTGATTTACAAAAATACAAAAATTATAACTTTTATTTTCGGCCACGTAAACGTTACATGCTATGACGCCATGACAAGGAATTCAATTTATGTGAGAGCAACATCTGTCGAGACAGCTAGTTTGTAACTTATGCAGCTACGGTTTTAGTTTGATATTTTTTTCACATGTTAGGTTACACTATGGAAGTTTCCATAATGATCTATAATATTTTATAAAATATTATAAAGCCTATGTTCATCAGAGAAGATGCAGAATTCAAATGGTAATGGTAAAATAGTTTTTCAAATCAGTCTACTAGTTTCGGTGCCTATTCAATGCAAACAAGCAAACAATCAAATGTTTCCTCTATATATATAGTGACTTTATCTATACTAATATTACAAATATTAGTATAGATAAAGTCACTATATAACTAGTCTTCATAATCTCGCATATAAATCTTATGAGAACTATACGAGGAATAGTTGCACCAAAATTTGTTTAGGCGTCTAAACAAGAAACCCTGATACGTTCTAAGTCACATACCCATACAAACAGCCAACGTTTTGGTAGATTTTAGCGTTTGAGGTGTCGTTAGAAACGCTTGACAGGGGGTCAAGCGTTTCTAACGACACAACATTAAAATTTAAGCAAAGCAACAAATATTCCTTATTTTATCTTTTAAATTAAGTCAGCTTATTATTGGATCATCTGGATTTCCAAGTATACCAATGGCGACGGAATCAATTTCGTCGAATGGTTAGCATTAAGCTACCTTTTATTTTAACATTCATTCTTCTCGTCGTCATGTGTGTGAGAGATTACTTCTCTAGACGTTCCAGTATAGCAAGTCGACGCTCTGGTACAATGCGTTGGCGTACTGACACAACAGAGTGAGAGTGCGTTGAAGGGGGAACGGAATGGGGGGAGTCACATTCCAATAAGGTCTACTCATATTGTGACCGTGTAGTGAAACGACTAGTAAAAGCTGAGACATTTCCGTTTGCCATCAGCCTTGATGTATAAATAAGAGTACGAGTACATTTGAACTGTAGGGGCGAAGGTAATAGCGTTGCCAATAGTAGTAGGTCCCTCAGGCTCTAACACGCTGTCCTACTGAAGAGAGAATAATTCGATGGAAAATGAAGCGCCCTTCGCCTGACAACTATATAACACCTGGCGAAAAGCTTCCTCCTAGACGCAACCTGCTTTGGCCTACTTGGAAGTCGCTTAATCGACTTCAGACATAAGTAGGGCGCTGTAAGCAAAATATGCTATGTTGGGGCCAAATCAATGCCAATGTGGGGCTCCGACACAGACCGCGAGCCACCTACTCCATTGTCCACTGTGCCCAACTTCCTGCATCTTGGATGATCTCTTTGCGGCTAACGATGCTGCTTCAGCTGTGGCACAGTTCTGATAGGATAAAATTTAGGCTGAATCACCGACTCGAAGAGAAGAAGAAGTAGTAGGCCCCTCGCAATGAAAATACAAAAAAATAAGAGTACATATTTACTAGCGCATGTGCACCAAGCATTACTCAAATACATCGCGCATACGCGTTTGCTCTGCCTCACAGCTCTGCGACTGTAAATGTGTTTTATGGAACTCTTGCTTACGTTTAAATACAATTTCAATGCTCCGACATAAATTTATGGAACATTAATTGTTTATTGTATGAAAAAATAATTATAACGGCGTACAAAAGTCTCGATTATCCTAATATTTAAGTAATAATGACTTGTATGCATAGTAAATTATGTTTCTTGTACATTTTAGCAAGACGTCGTGCTAGCAGCCGAACTGGACCGGTGCGACCGGTGAATGTATCTCACATTTCACTCACACGCTGTAAAGCGACAGCTTTGCTATCGCGTTGCGTTTGGTTTGTGAAAAATCGGTGCTACGGTTTTGTAAGAGGTAGTGCCCGGCTGCATAGGAGGATGTAGTGCCATGCATGGTGTATGAAGTTATAACTGGCTGGCGTAGTCATAACAGAGCTCAGTTATACGTGTTACATGGTAGGTCACGGGTTCGAATTCCAACCACGTCACGGATGTTTATCTGTGTATTATATGTATTTATATAATAAAAAAGTATTTTTAAATTCCGTTTTCTGGTAACACAAGTCCTTACGGTTCTAGCATGGGGCTTGACTAATGTGGTATAAGAAGTCCACAGTTATTATTATTATTATTAATTACTTACGTTAGTACACAAATTTCAGATAGTATACAGGTATGATACAACGTCTTGGATACTTTAAGTTATTATAAGAACATGACGATGATCTATAATAATGAATACAATAAATAATATAATCATTTTGTTGTTATGCGATCCGTCTGTTGTACTTGTAGCTTAGACATACACTTGCTCCTGGATCACAAAGTTAAAATCGTTACGCTTCGCTAAAACAAATCGAGGACAAACACAACGTAATTTTATTTTATTAATAGTTTGACTCAGTTTTAATTATTCCGCTTTCAACTATCTCCGTGGTGCTCTTTTCTATTGTTCATATTATTTAAACTAAATGCCAATTATACTACATTATTTTCCTAGAAACAATTGTGTTTGAAATAGTTTATTTATATGTTATATTAGATCTAAAATCATAAGACTGATAATTGGTAATATTTTCCTTCATATCCCGAGGTAATAAAAATTTTATAGATGAAAAATATTAGTGTCACACGTAAAAGGAGAATACACTTAGATCGTTCTATCTAACGTCTTAATATATAGTGTTATAGAGTCACCTGATGGTTAGTGATTACCATTGCCCATAGACATCCGTAACACTGGAGGATTCGCAGATACATTTCCAAACTTTCCGTTGAATAATATTTTAATAATGCGGCATGTCTTACTTTAGTCATCTCAAATTGTCGATGCACATGATTTGTCTCTTATATTATCGTATATATAAAACAAAGTCCCCCAAAATTGTCTGTCTGTATGTGATCGATTTTCTTGAAACTTGCTCTTTTTACCCGTAGATAGAGCGATTCCCGCTGAAGGTTTTAGTTTATAATTTGGCCTCTATATATGACGGATCACATTAAGTAATCAGCGTTTTAAATAATAATTAACTATTATCATTATCATATTACTACATATTAGGCCTAAATGTAAAGATCAGGAAAATTGACGCCAACCCTATTTGAGATTAACAAACAAGACAACAAACAAATCAGCCCTGTTAAGTGACCATCCAGTATCTAATGTAAATACGCACGTCGCAATTTCCGGCCTTCGTATCAACCCTTTGCAGATTCAGAACCGATTAAAGTCAATTAATCAAATTGCATCTCTATTTCGACATGTGTAAATTCCAAATCGCTTCAACGCGCGTATCTGTCCTGTCGATTCAGATTTTACAAGCCTTGGAACTAAAAGCGGTCAGGTCTACTGGATGCTAATGTTTTAGTCTGGACTGTTCATCTTTCGGGCTTAGATTTAATAGGGACTCAATTGTACGTGTCCTAGGGTTTATTGTATTTTAATTCATCAATGCACATAAAATACGCTTGAAATTACGCGCATAGTAGAGCTTTGATAGAAGTCTAATATATACTAAGGTGGATCTAAAAGTTCTTGGCCTAACCTACATGGAGCTATGTCATCTTTTTAAATCTACCGTTATTTTTTAGTTATAGATTTTCTGTGATTATTTGTTTGAAGCAAACAGACGCAATTTACAATAATGGAGAAAATTGAACACCGTGTGGTCATTAAGTACCTCAATAAAAAAGACAACCACCAAAAGACATCCATCAAGATTTGGTGAGCATTTTGGGGGAGTCTGCTCCATCGTACTATAGTGTCAAGAAGTGGATAGCTGGGCTTAAGCGCGGTCGTGAGAGCAATAAAGATGATCCTAGGAGTGAAAAGCCTACATCCTCTACCACGAAAGAAAACATCGATAAAATTTGTGATCTCGTACTGGGTGACCGACGTTTGACAATTGGTAACAAACATTAGTTATGGTCGGGTGCAACACATAATAACGGAAGAGTTGGGGTTCCATAAGGTTTCTGCTCGCTGGGTCCCGAGGTTGCTTTCAGCTGAACAAAAACGAGTTCGATACACAATTTCGCGAGACTGTTTGGAACTTTTTGAGACTGATCCCGAGGTCTTTTTGTCTAGACTTGGTACCATGGATGAAAGCTGGGTTCACCACCATACTCCTGATTCAAAGTAACAATCCAAACAGTGAAAAAGATCAGACTCTCCTACACCGACAAAGGCTAAAGTCGGTTTGTCGACTAACAAAGTCATGGCTTCTGTTTTTTTGGGATGCGAAGGGCATTATTTTTGTAGATTATTTACCGAAAGGTCAAACTGTAAATTCTAGTTATTATTGTGACCTTCTACGAAGACTCCGGGAAGAAATAAAAGAAAGAAGGCCGGGAATGTTGCGTAAGAAAGTTTTGTTTCATCGTGGACAATACAATGCACGTGTTCACACTTCGGTTGAAACAGTGTCTGTAATCCATGATTGTGGCTACGAATTGCTACCTTACCCACCTTATTCGCCGGATTTAGCCCCCTCGGATAATCATTTATTTCCAAATTAAAAAAAAAAACATTTGGGTGGCTCGAAATTTTCGACCAAAGATGAGGTGATAGTAGCAGTAAACGATTATTTCGCCGACCTTCCGGAATATTTTTTTTCGAGGGGATAAACAAGTTGCAGGTCAGGTGGAAGAAGTGTGTTGCACTAGATGGAGACTATGTCGAAAAATAAAAATAAATTTAGATTTACTTTTCTTTCATTTTCTTGGTCGGGCTTAGAACTTTTAGATCCACCCTCGTATATGGTACAATTACATCTAGGTTTTCTATTAAACAGTATATCACTCAAAACATACCTATAAAGAAAAATGAAAAGCCTGTCTGTGATTTTAGGATAAATAATTTTTTTTTTTCAAGTCTTACGATACAAATATTTAAATAATTTTATAATTTCTGTCGGTCTGTTATTCCGTTTTAAAGGATTAATTTCTGGTACGACTGGGTCTTTTATGAAACTTTCACCGAAAGAGTGAATTTTGTTGTTGTTGTTGAATGTTTGTTTGAGAATTAGAATGGAAGAATTCGTAAGGTTATGATTTTAATTGTGGACTGGAATATTCTAGCCAACAGAAATAAAAATAAAACGGCAAATTATATTTACTTTATATGTCATGAAATACGAATTTATCTCAAAATTTTACTTTATACGTAGGTAAAATAAGTATATATGCAGGATAAATTATTAGCAAAGCTGAAGATTGTCGCTGGCTAATGGCGATGGTTAAACAATAAATTCCCGTTTATCTTTTACTGCCTTTGTTATCTTTTATTTTGTTGGGTCATAAATTGTCAAGTGGTACTGGCATTGGCACCCCATTAGTTTGTTATTCTTCTAGAGCTCATGGGGACCGTACGTGAGAAGAATAGGTAACGTTTCGCTCTTATGTTTGATGTAAAATATTTTGTTTCTTGCATGTGAACCAGTTTCTGTCTCACCTTCTAGTAATATTTATTTTCGTTGTTACAATTGTCAACAATACCAAATTTTTAATATGTCGAGATCTTCTAATTTAGTGTCTATTTAATTTGAAGGAAGATTAAAGATATAGTTTCAGATAAAAATAAATATACATATACTTGAAAATTGTATTTTTTTTTATATTTTAGAATAGTGAACGAGAAATTGGATCTTTTTTAGTATTACCGAGGCCCATGAACATCCGAATAATTGTTATGCCGATGCGTTGTCCTCCTTTCCTCCCACCACTCCACGGGTCATCGGCTACTCACAAATCGCACGAAACTTGACACCGAAGATGTCCCTTATCGCCGGTATCATGTGTGTGTGAGGTACCTTCCCGATCATGCCGGCTCAATGCAGCATGACACTAATACATATAAAGATTGTTTTATTTAATAGAATAATAATAATATTTCTATTATCATATATATAAATATTTCGTTACATAATATGACTTGCATATAATTAATACGCCCGTCGTACACATTCGCGCCAAGCTCTCATGACATTGTTTTAATTTAAACTTAAATTTTCTCGTCCCAGTTCACATCATTATATTTATTAATGAGTAAAGTTCATTTTTGCAATTATGTATGTATTTGTATAATTATGTGGAAACAGGCAGGAAAACATCAATTAAAACAACGTTATTAATGTTAGATCGACTAGACACTCGACACGGGATTTTCATGACTACCGACTTTCATAAGCATCCGCGCAATAAGTATGCAGATTTGTTGCCCTCCATCCTTTTTACGCGTCAATGGGCATATAACTCGCAAACTGCTCGAAACACAACAACAAGAGCAGGCAGGTGTTTCTTTTATCTTCAATTTCAATTTTCTTTTGAACGTCTTTCAGTGAATTGAATGTAGGTACCATATGTTGGGACCACTTCTTCGGAGGGACACTACTCCTTTGGGGTCACCTAAATAGTCTTTATATAATTAAATTGAACAATATTCTCACTAAACCTAGCTACCGATCGAGAAGCTAATCTCGAGATGATTTCAATTTTTTTATATCAAATAAAAGTAATAGATTTCTTAATTGGGGCCAAACGAAGTTTGGGCCCAATTAAGAAATCGGAGCATTCTAACGACGCCTATAGATGCCTAGCATATCAACACCCGATAAAAGAAGTACACACATATATACATATATATATATATATATATATATATATATTATCATGGCTAATACAACTTGATTATGTACAAACAGAAAACCTACTAGCTGTAGTGAAGTAATGAAATGATGATATTCACACACACACACCCATACAGCCCAAGTCACACAATACCTCAAATAC